>JBAGKO010209558.1:0-13318 GCA_037177275.1 Acacia concinna
ATATTATGAGACATGGATAAAAAATATTATGATATAAATTATTTTAACATTAAAATTTTATTTTATTATGAGACATGGAGGTGAAAAGGTAAAAGTGAAGAGAGAGAATTGGAAAAGCTATCTTCAATGGCTTTTGAAAAAAAAAACCCTTTTTAGAGACTCAAAAGCCCTTTTTTACTCAAAAGCCATTTTTAAAAAAATTGTGGTGTTTGGCAACATTTTGTGAAAAAGTCCTTTTACCCTTAAAAGCCCTTTTTTTAGCATCCAAACACCCTCATTGTTTTCAATTGCTGATTAAGTGATTATTGTTTTTCTTTCCCTATTTGATTTAATGATTTGGTTGTGGTCCTTCTCTTATTGATATCAAGACAACATAGAGAATTATGTTGGCTTCTATATGTAGGAAATTCATTTGTTAAGTAAATGGTTATTGTCCAATTGCCATAGTTGTTGTTTAGTTTCCAATTTCCATAGTTATAATTGAAATGTTAGTGGGTTAATTTTGTTATGAGGGTTTCACAACCAAGTTAGGAATCCTATGGATATGGATATTGTTGTGGATATTGCTTTTGTGGTGTAACGGAAAAAAGAAAAAACTTCTTTTAAATGCTTTTATGGAAATTCATTTTGGAGTTCCATGTATTCTTCATTTCTTTGATTTCTTTCTCTCATTATTCATTAATTATGTCAGTTATGTTTGTTTGTTTGTTGAAGAAATGAGTTCAGGAAATGATAATATCACTCCTAGTCCTAATACCCAATCTTCCCCTCCCAATAACGAACCTCCCACTTCTAATTCTGGTTCTAATCCTGCTCCATCTTCAACGACTATTACTTCCTCAATCCGTTCCAAAGCCAAAACTGATCCAGCATGGGCATATGTTGCTCACAAGAAAGCTGGGGCCCAAAATGTGTACACTTGCCTATGTTGCAATAATATTTATAGAGGAGGTGGCATAAATAGGATGAAGCATCATCTTGCCGGTATTCCTGGGAATATTGCCGCTTGAAAAAAGGTGTCTCCAAATGTACGCCATCGATTTGAAAAGGCTCTGAAGGAAAGTTCAAATAAAAAGTCTATTGAAAACATAGGAGAAGAGGGAGGTGAAGAAGCACCCGTTAGTGAGTCAATTTCATCTGATACTCATAGTGTAGCTAAGAAGAGGAAAGGTCTCAGGACTGTGGATAGATATTTTCCTCCTAGGACAACTCCCGAAGCTCAACCAAGCATCAAGAGTATGTTAGCATCGAAGGAAGCGCAACATACTATGAAGATGCTTATTGCTGAATGGGCCATTGTCAGCTGCATTCCATTTAGAGCAGTGGAGTGTCCTTTATTTCAAAGGGCTATCGATGAAATCTGTTCTATTGGGCCTGGGTTTAAAGCCCCTAGTGCCTATGATTTCAAAACTAACTTGTTGAGAGAGTGGAAAGATGAACATCGGCTACTCATTGACAGTCATAGAACCAAGTGGAAAGATAATGATTGCACACTTATGGCGGATGGATGGACTGATGTGTGGCAGTAGACTTTGATAAACTTCTTGGTGTACTCCATACACGGTATAGTGTTCGTTCAGTCTATTGATGCATCAGATCACTTAAAGATGCCAAGACTCTATTCACATTGTTCTGTGAAGTTATTGAGTGGGTTGACTCTAAGAACATTGTGCATGTGGTGACTGACAATGCTGCCAACTATGTGGCATGTGTACGGCTGATCAAGGAGAAGTATAAAAATATTTACTGGTCTCCTTGTGTTGCCTATTGCTTAAATCTTATACTTAAGAACATTTCAAGCATGCCTCATGTGTTAGACATTGTATCAAAAGCATCAAAGATCACAGTCTTTGCTTACAACCATATGGTATTCTTGTCTTGGTTGAGGAAGAGGCCAAATTGGAAAGAAATTATTCATCCTGGCGCTACAAGATTTGCCACAACCTTCATTACACTTTATAGCATATATATGCACAAGCAGGACTTGTAAGCCCTTGTTGTTGATACACACTTTGTAGACCATAAGTTATCTAGGACTGATGCTGGAAAAATATTTAGTGCAATCATTCTAGATAGCCACTTTTGGAATGAATGTTATCAAATTGTGAAGATTGTTGCTCCTCTTGTGAAATTGTTGAGAATTGTCGATTGAGATGTGAAGCCTTCTTTGCCATATGTTTATGAGGGCATGCAAAGGGCAAAGAATGGAATTGAAGAGATGTTCAAGGGGAATCGAGACAAATATCAGCCTTACACAAGTATTATCAAAGCTCGGTGGGTTAAACATTTGAAGACCAATCTTCATGCATCTTCATATTTGTTGAACTCAGCATTTGCTTATGGCCCTGCTTTTGTCAACAAGGGGATATTAATGCAAGCGTTGCTTGATTTGATTGAGGCAAACTCTGAAGAAACACTTGACTTCCTCAAGGTCATGAAGCAAGTAACCTTGTACATTGAAGGCAAGGACTCTTTTAGCAGAGATACGTGCAAATTAGTTGCTCATAAATTAGATCCTTGTAAGCATTATGATTTATTGACTTATTATTTAGTACCTTATTCATTTTTCTTCCTTTATTAGACATTAATGTTATCTCTGTATTCTTTTTAATATATAGATGAATGGTGGATGTACTATGGCTATTTAGTTCCTGAATTACAACGAGTTGCAAAACGCATTCTTAGCCAAACATCTTCTTCCTCCGATTGTGAGAGAAATTGGAGCCTATTTGAGCGCAACCATACAAAAAAGAGAAACAAATTGAAGCACCAAATGTTGGATGATTTTGTTTTTACCAAATATAACTTGCGATTGAAGCATAGGTGATTTTATATATCATGAAAAATACTTTAATTTAACATACATATTTTTAACTAAAATTTTGTTTATCATTTGAAGCAGTACATTGAAGAAGGCGGCAGTAAGCTTTAACCCTATTGACTATGAATCTATTGATGAAATAGATTTTTGGGTACTGATGAAGATCACACTCCAAAGTTTAATGATGAAGATGTACAAGATCTTCAAGGTCTCATTGCCAGTGAAGGAATTGCAAGTTCACCACCTCTTGATTAGGTGATTGAAGGTTCCTACGTGCTATTATTATTTATTATTTTCATATTTTATCACTAATTTATGATCCAATCTGCCCACATTATTTTCCTCAAACTCAGCTACTTATATTAATTTTTCTCATTCATATGGTTAGATGGCGAAGATATGGATATTCCTGAGCCCCTTACTTTGAATGAATATGATCATCTCACCACTTCTTCTGCTTTGCCCAATCAAGCTTGTGATGATCCATCTCCAGTCGATTTGGATATTGGTTTAGATGATGATTAGCTAGAAGGACTATGGATGATTTGTGATTGTTGTGATAATTATATTTTTGAGCTTCGATATGTTGTACCTTCATATTTTAATAACTTTGCTTTAATTTGATGGTACTTAACTAGCTTTGGTTATTTTGAACACAATATATGAGTTAATGTTGCTATTTTATCATTGTCAATTAAATTATAATATTTTAATATGGCCGGTTTAACCCCCAGTCCGACCCAGTTGAACCCTTTGAACCTTGAACCCATACCATGGCCGATTCTTTACCCGATTTGATTTTTCGTACCTTGTTTTGAACCCAACACCCAAAGATTGGAAACGATCACAAACTCCACCAGGCTAGTATTTCACTTAATGCATGTTTACAAGAATTAATTTATAATAATATTAAGTATAGGAGAAATATATATATATATATATATTACACTAATTTAATTTCTTTTCTTTTCTTTTTTCTGGTCATTGGATACTTCCTTTATGTTTGTTTTGATTTACTTACTTTATCAATTAGTTAATTGTTACTGATTTTAAAAAGGGAAAATCCCAAAAAAAGACAATGGAAGTATAAAAATTACACAAAAAAGTACAAAAAGACTTATTTGGGATTTCCAAATCTTATTACTCTGAATTGAAATTTTTATATTTCCATTGTATTTTTTTGGGATTTTCCCTTTTAAAAATTATCAAATCCTTGGGTCATTACACAATTAAACCTCTAAGAGTAAAACCCTAATATTCATACTCTTTACTTAAATAACTGAGACACAATGAGCCTCGAATTAGAAATCTCCCGAAAGATATTCCTTCTCACAATTAGACCTCTTCGATTGATAAACTTTCTTTTTTTTTTTATTCTATCACTCTTTTTGTTCTTTCCTTTCTTTCTTTTCTTTCCTTTTTTATTTTCGCAAAATAGGAATTACATAGAACTTGGGCATTTCTCCACATAGGATGGGAGTCCAAAACCCAACAATTGTTTCATCGTGGGAAGAGTTCAGTCTCACACATTTCATTCAAAGAGAATGGATTAGGATTCAAAGAAGATTGATCCACAAGTAATCTTGTTGGCATATTTTCACATGGATTTTCTCTGTTAAACATGAAGAATGCTGGTTCTCTTGGAGATGGCATTTCAAGGGAAGGATTACTAAAGTATGAAAGAGTTTGAGCCGTTGTCGGCCTATCTTTTGAATTTTCTTGCTCACATAATAACCCAATTTGCAGGCATCTTATTACTTCAGTTTGACAACAAGATTCCATTAGACGTGAGTCCAATACTTGCACCCTCGTTCCATTGCTTCCATGCCTGCAATAATTTGATAATCAACGGCATGGTGTACCTCAATTTTTCTCATTCATAGTTGTGCAATATATAGATATGAAAATATGATTAGTTATAAACAAGAATTAAATTGGATTTAATATTAACATTAGTCAAGAGGCGTGACTCACACGATGTGGCATTCCTTTTGCTGCTAATAATCTCCAACATTATAACTCCAAAACTAAATACATTAGATTTCTCTGAAAATTGATCATGCATTATATATTCTGAAAACATATAACCACTGAAGAAAAAAAATTAATATAATATGATAGACGTAAAAGAAACAAATATGAATAATGGGGATAAATATAAAACAAAATATTCAAGCACGTGTAAGTTAAAGATGCAGCTCATGAGTATGCATACAATGAATAGGGGTTAAGACTTCCTATATTCCAACAATTCTTTTTTAACTCATTTATCCTGATCTGTTGCAACCAATCTTGCTATACTAAAATCTGATATCTTTGAATTCATGTTAATATCTAGTAAAACATTACTAGGTTTCAAATAACGATGAATAACTTTGAGGCAAGAATGTTCATGTAGGTAGAGAAGCCCTCAAGCAATTCCATTGATGATTCTAAATCGTTCAACCCAATTTAGTTGTCTTTGGTTTTCTGAATCTACACTTACAAGTTAAAATGGAAGAAATCAATTACAATAAAAAGTTTGATCACATGAAACTTGCGTATTGTTAAAATTTCAAATGCAAAAGTAGAGGGAAAAAGTGAAAGTAAGCTCAGATCGTACCGAATAAAAGAAATCAATACTCTTGTTAGGAACATATTCATCGACAAGAATTTTCTCTTGTTCTTCCAAACAAAACCCCAACAAGGTCACTAGATTTCTGTGTTGAAGTTTGGCTATAAGCAAAACTTCATTCTTAAATAACAGTGCTCCTTGGGCAGAATTTTTTGAGAGTCTTTTCACAGCAATTTCGTGGCCATCATGAAGAATTCCCTAAACATATATAAGCTCAATTAGGATATATATTAATCTTTATGGTCAATAAAGATGGAATTACTTCATCCAATAAAGGACACAACACAATACAATACACGCATGATGTATATAATTAATGCACCTTGTAAACGGCTCCAAATCCACCTTCTCCAATTTTATTATTTGGAGAAAACTTATTTGTGCAGCTTCGGTGGTAGTCAAATGAAATCGCAAGGACTTAAGCTTCGAACTCTCTTCGCCAACTAGACAAATACATAGTAGTCAAAATATTATGAGCACGCAAAATTTGAATATTATTTTATATTTTCGGATAAACAAGTAGTGTGTGTGTGTGTGTGTATAATACAGTTTTCTGTTAGGATAGCTTGCTCCTTCTTCCTCAGCTTTCTCAGCAAATAGCAGCTCAAACAGAAAAGCGTCCCTGAAATGATAATGGAGGCAACAATAATCACTACAAAAACTGGTAACCTAGTATGCCGTTTTCCTGAGTAGATAACAAGAATAAATATTATTAACAGTACACGTGTATCTTGTATTCACAAAGCCAAAGAGCCAAAGCACTAGAGCTGTGAGTTACAGATGTCATACATGTAGGAAAGTTGTTTCAGTAGCACCTTCTGGAACTTAGAGCTTTTATAATGTAAACAATCGATCATTATCAATGAGATTCAGAAATTAGAGTGGTTTGATCATAAATATGACGTTTAGGTGTGATTAATTAAGAGATTATAAGAAAAATGGAGTGTGTCTCCATTGTGAAGCCGTCAAATCCGGGGTGCACTGTGCTAATCCGTACAGTTTCTGAGTGGCCGTAACTGGCAATTCAACGGTGGCAAATTTCTTATCAGGAAAAGTTGACTAGGCAGCTTTTGTGGTCACATCTTTTAGAAGAAGCCACACTGTTTGATTGAGACGGCCCTTGTCAGAGATTTCCGTGTCGTTAGGAGTCCAATTGGAGCCGTCAGGGAGTGAGCTATCAAACTGGAAAGATTGGCTTGTATAATGCAACATGCACAGATCGTAGAAAACTATGTCGTCGATTCCGTTGGGGCAAAAGTGTAATGTTGCATTGGCTGCGATTTAGACGCAGTGTTGACATGTGGAGAGATCAGTGACGTACCAACGGCAAAGAATTTGTCCCCTTACAGTATTTTCGGTTCCCCAGGCAGCTACTGTACTGTAAAAGCCATTGTCTTGGGTGCAATTGGACTTGAGGTCAGAGAGGAGTGCTTTCACATTAGCTTTATACGTATCCTTAGTTTTGTTATCAGTAAAAGGATCACAGAAGGAGGTATACTGGATCCCTGGATACTGTTCGGCGGCAAAGCTAAGCATTAGCAGCGGAAACATGAAAACAAGTATAAGGCATTTGATGTTACCCATCATCTCTGCAATGTAATTTCAGAAATCTCGTGGAATTATGATTATTAAAATGCTATCAAATAATGAACTCGATCAATTTTTGAACTTTTTATTTGGGGTTAAGAATGTTATGACTATTCTATTGGATGTGTGAGTGATAGAAGAAGATGAACCTAGGTGTTTTTGACCAGGATTGGCATTGACTTATGTGTCTGTCTCTGTTTCTTAGCTTTAGCTTTTCTTGTATTTGCTGTCATTTTGCTTTGCTTATTGTTTCTCTGATTTCACGTAGGCTGTAACCTAGGTGCTTTAGGCTTTTCTTTTGGTACTTCGGCTATTTGAGAGTCTACCATGATTCCTTCGATTATTAACAAAATGGAGCCCTGTTTTTTCGGTTAAAACAACTCGTTAATGCCTGGGTTCAAGTACTGTAACTCATCTAAGCGTGCTGGTTAACACTATTACACTAACGCTGCAACTAATTTCGAAAGGGTTTAGTCATACATAACCAAAAAAACCATGGTTTGAATTCTTGCTCAAAGATGCACCATATTTAATACCCGACAGTATTTCAAATAGAATTACCTCTGATAGAATGATTTATACTTGTGTATATGTGTATATATAAGGTCAAGCTGGCAAGCTGGCTGCAATCATGATGAAGAAAACGAGTTTAATTTGAATTGAAACAGCTGATAATTTCACAAGCAAGTCGACCCCACTTGCGTGGATATGTTTCAACCTTACTTTGCACATTAATTTCAATAAACAACGAATATATAACTTGCACCCTCTAAAAACATCAATAGACGACACATGTCGTTGGCAAATACCACCATAATAATATTCTCTTTGCCTTTCTGGTAATGTACTTTTAAATATCTTACAGAAAGGATAAACTAAATATTTAGTCCTTCAGTTTAAAAGTTTGGGCAAAAGACAAATAAATATCCTCTAAATATTAAAAACCCTGAAAAATTAATTAAATTTGGTAAATGACAAATGAGGGGCTCTAACCAAAACTCAACATAAAATGACTAAAACTAAGCAAATAATAACTAAAAAAATGATTAAAACTCAATTGAGAATGACTAAAACTCAATAGAAAATGATTAAAACTGACCAATTTTCTAGCCCTCATATGTCATTTACTAAATTTGAGTCATCTCTTAAGGTTTTTAATATTTATGGGGTATTTATTTATCTTTTTCCCTTAAAGTTTTAGTTTAGTCACTTAAATTTTAAAAGTATATTTTTAGTCACTTAATCTTAACACAGTAAACTAGCCAAAAAGGGGGAAAAAAATTAACACAGTAAATCTCATCTAATAAAAGATTCTGAATTGAGAAATTTATTAAATGGTGACTTTAATTAAATACTGATAAAGTGTGCTCTAAAGTTTAATTATTTAATATAATATTTTAATAAATTCTTACATTTTTAATAGGGAAAATGACACTTAAATACTATTTGAATTTTCAAAATCCAAAAAGGTCTGTTAACATTTCAAAAAAAACACTAAAGTACTATGACCAAATTGGGTTTTTAAAATTTGGTAATGTGAAAAAGTAATCCACAAACTAGCGAATTCCATTATTATTCTTGCCAATCTTATTAGTCAACTTGAGAAAAATCCCCTCTTTCCTTTGTTTTTCAAATTTAGTTATGTGAAAAGTGATCCACAAACTAGCGAATTTCATTACTATTCTTACAAATCCTATTACTCAACTTGCAAAAATCCCCTCTCTCCTCTGTCACGGGAAAATTTCTCTCTCCTCTGTCAATATGCATCAGTCAGTGTCAAATTAACAGTGCTGTTAGAGGGAGAGAGAAAAACAGAGATTAGAAAAAACTAGTGAAATCCATTACTTTTATTGCAAAACTCATTACTCATCTTGCGAAATCCTGTTACTGTTCACATCAAATAATTTGAAAAACCCAATTTGGTTTATGGTACTTTAGTATCTTTTAAAAATGTTAATCGACCAATTTAGGTTTTGCAATTTCAAATGGTATTTAAATGTCATTTTCCCTTTTTAATATTATAGTATTTTCAATATTTTATCATATATCTAATTATTTAAAAGCATACACTTTAAAATTGAAAAAAATCATATCTCATAATTAAAATTGGGAGCATACGTTGTCAACATTTAATTATAGTTACTATTTAAATTTGTTGGAGTTAAGATTAAGGATTAAAAACACACTTTTAAAACTAACTTGCTACTATTTAATTGTTCATCACCCTATTTTAGTACTAAGCCCATATGTCCACATTTGGGAAATGTCATACTCGTCTCATCATTGTCATATTGCGGCTACAATTGTTTCATTGTGGATGTTGTTATGGTCCAAGTTATTCAACAAATCTTGTCTAGAATGAGTATTCAGATGGCCTTCGATCCTAGTTCCAACTTCCTTGTGTTGGCGACAGTCACTTGCATTGTGCACATAGTTGGCAACAACACCTATATAAACACAATAAACAAATAGTTCAAGTCGTGTCTAAAGGTACTGTCTTTAGGAGATATTCCACAACTCTAGTAAATTAGGAAGCGGCACTCTCCAGGATAAAACAAACACTTAAGAGTGGCCTCACTCTTAATTCGTATAGGTGATTTTATAAAATGTACCTATAATAAGCATATCATCCTATAGGACTATAAAATCATTAAGAGCTTTCACTCAACCTCACCATAATGCATTCTAGCACTTTCTCATGCCATAAGAAGGGATCAATAATTTATTTTAGTGCTAGCAGAACTAACAAATGATGTGTTTTTACCCATTAAACCTTTTTTATGGGATCACCAATTACAAAGATTGGGTTGTCATAATTGTTAATTTCAATATGGCTCTAATCCCACTCCCCTCGACTAATTTAATTCTTCCCGAGGTTTCATTAACAAATCCGCAAGTCAACTTTTTAACTTTACAAAATCAATTGAGATAGCTCCACAATCCTTAAACTAGCTTATTCACATAATATTTAAGAAGATTTATACTTGTACCATTGTTCTTTTACAATGGCCATTGACATTTGACAATTACATATCATCAACACTAAATGCTGGTTTCACACAAAAAAAAATCTAAATTTTTAACAACTTAATCTTCAATTATAACTATCTTCAGAGTAATAAACTCTGTCTCACACAATATTTTAATTTTAGTTATAAGTAGATTTTCTCATATAAAATTAAAATTCAGGCATCCATGTATTTTAATATAACAAGAATCCACTTTACATGATACTAACATTTATAGTATCAAATAACTATATTTCACTCTTCTCTAAAGAATTAACATATGCTCAATCTTCATATACAATATATAATATATATTAGGGATTGAAATCCTTTAATGCAACAAATTTTCAAAATTTGTGCATACCCAAATTAAGCTTCAAAGTCATTTCAAAAACTCTGCTAAAATGATTTGGAATATTCATAATGGTTCTCAAAAAAACCAAACAACAAAATTATTTCTCAATGTTATATATTATCACTATCCCTTCATAATTTCAATACCCAAAATCATATTTGATTTATACATGTTTTCATATTAAATTTTGAAACAACATAATACTAGAAGTTTGCACTTCATTACAGCTCAATACTCCAATAATCATACATACTTATACCAAGATAAATATGTATCCATAAACCATGACAACTTAAAAACACATTTGTCTCCACACTAGATAAATAAGCTTATTACAAGCCACACCAATTTAATTTATAAAATTTTCTCCTTGTCACAAAATTTGCTCTCAGTGACAAATAACAAAGCCTCTATGCAATTTTAAATCACAACTTGAAATTTATCAAGTCACGAGACTAGAAAAGTTTATAATTTTAAAATTTGTAAAGTTCCCACATATGTTAGGCACCTCTACACTTTTAAATACCTCAAATATATGAAAATATTTTCATATCTCATCAGTAATAATTCTAATTAAATTAGAATCTCACTATAATCCCCTTCCATTCTAATTAAATTAGAACTTCTCACAAAATATTTAGTAATAATTCAATAAATCGTGGAAGGAAAAATTGTATCTCACACCTTACCATGAAAATCACTAAGTATCATAATTATCACAAAACTGGGTTAAACCATACAATGGTAATGAATTTTCATAGAAAGGTTAAAACTTCCAGCAATTACTACAAAAAATAGTCTTTTTCCCACAGAAGTTTCCTATGGATATGTTATGTGGGAAATTCTGACGAAATTTCCCATGGAAATTCCATGAGAAAAATGAACAAAATGTGCCTATGACATTTCCCAAGGAATTTCCATGGGAAATATCCATGAGAAAGATAAACATGCAAAAAAAAAAGTTTCAAAATTGAACCAGCCAGGGTTCAAACACCGCATGAGTGTCTCCCATTGTTGTTACCAACTTAACTAATGGGCTCACTTTGTCTTTCTGTGAGAACAATAGTATTTATACAATCTAAAACTTTCATCATCTCTAAATTTTTCAGTCCCGTGTCTGCAAATAATTTGCCGCCCGCAAGAGTATTTTCCTTCCTTCAATTCCCTATTTCCCTCTGCATTTCACTGGGTCATCTTCAGTTTCAGACACACACACTTCTCCTTCGTCGTCGCCCTTCGCCCTTTGCCATTCACGTCCTTCAGACACTCACCCCCGACAGTAGAGCTTGACAAATCTTCGTTCGCCCTTCGACTTTTGTCCCTCAAATCGCGATGGTAGGCAATAGCGGCACTAAACCCTCACTTCTGAGCCTCACATTTCTTCATCTTAGTCAGTTCTCGTCGACATCACTATCTTCATCTTCATCTCAGTGGCTGTGGGTCACCTCTTCAGGGTTGGTTTTCTCTTCCTTTTGTTTAGCTCCCTTGTTTAATTAAGTAATTATCTGTGAATCTGTGATGAATTTGAGTTGTGCTTCTGTTATTCTATGACTGTCATTCTATGATTCATTGTGGGTCTGTGATTTTTGTGACTGTCATTCGATGATTTTTTAGCTCCGTAACTTACATTTTTGTGGGTCTATGAATCTATGATGAATTTCTTGCTAGTTTTTCTTTAATTCACTTCACAACTTTTTCTAACTAACATTTAAGATCGAATCCTCCTATTATATTACTGTGTAAACATTAAACCTAAGATAGACATGATGGTGAGCTCCATTCAAAATTTTTGAGCTTCGTAACTTATTGAAAATGGGTTTTGGAATGCAATGAAGTAATCTTATTTGCACAAAATAAGAAACCTACTCACATAATTGGACTTTGTTTATGGCACACAACCAATGCACAAGATTGGAAGAGAAGAGTATTCCCAGTAGAAGAAGAAAACTATTATCACTTTATTCTCAGCTACCCATAAATGTATATTTAAATGGGTGGACTATGTGAAACCAAAAGAACATTGAGTTCATATATTCAAAATAACATAATAGAATTTATTCAAAAAACCATCATGTACATATCTTGGCTCGCGAAGCATATTTCTTTATCAAGAAGTTGATTTATGTAATGTTCGTCTTTTCACGACCTTTACTATGTATACGGAAGTGATGTGGTTCTGGAAATCATAAATTTAATCCCATAAATTAAGAAGTGCCATTTTGATCCATGTGTTACTATTCATTTTTTGTATTTTTAGCTTTGTGATCTAACTTTAAAAATTCAAAATTAATTCTTGAAGCATCAAATGAGGTTGCTCTAAATTACAAATGAAAGCTACTGAAGTCCTATTTGTGATAAAAATATCACTCTAGCCTGATCTTGTTTGGACTAACGCATTTATTTATTTTCCAACCTTAATTTGTTTTTTTGATAGAAATTGTTCCTAAACTTCAAAACTTCATTACTCGTGATACAAACATCCATTTAAATTGATTTAAGACTATTTGGGAAGCCTTTTGTGTTTATTTTATGGATACAAAGTGCCATAAGCATTGAACATCTTATACTATTTTGTAGTAATATAACAGTGATCATACTCTAAAAGCAGCTTAAATGGGATAGTCTTGATAAAGCAAATTAAAATCATAGTTTTATGAACATAGCCATTTTCATTTCATCCTTACAAGTCAAATATACATTCCAAATCCACATAATGAATTTAATAAAGTTCATAGAATTATTCAAGCATCTTCCAACTTATAGCAAAACAATACCACAGAAAGTTAACTTCTCATCCCACTTGTTGTTGCTTCTTCTATTTTTTTAGCTTTTACCCTTGGAAGCTTTTGACCTAGCATGATTAGTATTTTGGGGGTGAGATTCAAAGAAGCTCAATAGCAAACAATTAGCATTGAAGTAAACAAGTTATGCTT
>JBAGKO010209579.1:0-13317 GCA_037177275.1 Acacia concinna
TTTTTAAAGTGTGTTTGCATCAAGACTTTTGAGAAAAACAACTAAATCTTTTGATTTTCTTTTGCTTGGACATACTTCCATTTTCATAGCATAGATTTGCATTTGCTTCAAGATTGGTGTATTGCTACTTTTCTTGCATCAATTCCTTGTTTGAGTCTCCTGATTTTGGTCATATACTTGTTTTGGCACATTTTCTGTTGCAATTTTTGTGTGTATGCGTAGAAGTAGAAAGCGTGTCCCTAAAGACCTTGAATTTGATATAACTTTGAAGCAGTTTAAGGACCAACAGAAGAAGGGTCAAGAAACAAATAAGGAGAACATTGATCAAGATCCTCCAGAACATCCCATACACATTGAACCTAGTTCATCTAGGGAAGCTTGATCAAGCTGAACTATCGCCTGATTCGATTCGTCAGATTGATTGCACTAGTAATGTAGTATAGGGCAACCAGTCATTCTTCTCGAGGAGCGCTATTTGGAATTCTTAGGATTAGTTTTCAAGCTAACCTAATTAATTTGTTAATTAGGGTTTTTGTTGAAAATGAATTAAATAAACTAAAAACAACTATTTTTTTTATATTTTAGGTTTAGAAAAATGGTTTTGGTAGGTTAAGGGTAATAGGATGAACTAGTCTCTCGATGGTGTTCGCTTGGCTATCCTCGCTCTCTCAAAAGATATTGGGAGTTGAATTCTCTAAGTTCAATTTTATAAACCCTAAGCAATCGCTTAGGGCCAACGATTCAATTAATTAAAAGCTTTCCTAGGATCCTAGGTTGATCAATTCTTAATTAAAACATTGTTTAGGTTCTCTTAGAGTGCCAGATGAATGTATGAGTCAATCCTCGAATTGTCAATCAACAATTCGAGAATTATGCACGAGAGGGAAAATCAATCGTGATCACGACAATCAAACCAATCACATATAAAAGTCTTTAAACTCATATAAATAAATACCAAACTTCATACATCAAACTTGCATAATCAATCCAGATCTCAGTTATAATCGTAAACAAATTCTCAAAACTAAATAAAACTTCTTAGATCTAGGGAATTTCATAAAGATGAAGAGAATACAGAAATCTAAATAGAAAATATACTCCCATGGTTATTACGTAAGCTCCAACTTTGCGATCCATCACCGAGAGGCTAAAGGGTTTAGCCTCTCATGGCTTCAGATCTCTTGCAATCACGCTTGATTTTCAACTCCATGAGAGATGGTTAAGGTTTATGGTGAATTGATGGGTAGAATTTGGGTAGATGGATGGTTAGGGTTAGGAATTGAGGGGAATTTGAGGAATTAGGGTTTGTGGCTACCTGGTTGCAAATCTACAAACTTAGGGCTTAGGGCTTCCTCTAAATGAATGGATAATCCTTCTTTATATAGGCTAATCATAAACCCTAAAAAAAATGCATCTCTTCTGATTACGCACTCAGGTCGTGACCTCAAGAACTTCACGTCGCGATCTGGCTTCAGGAAAAATCCTTCCAGGCTTGACTTTACTACAAAACGCGCAGCTTCATTAAAACTTCTTAGGTCGTGACCTCACAGGTCCACGTCGCAACCTCAGTGGGCAGAATAGCATACTCAATGTGTTTGGGCCTTCAAGCTCTGATGTCTTCATCCTCTCTAACCTAGCTCTAATTTCTCCTTTGCTTGCCTGAAAACATCACAATAAATACTTTTGCCAAGGCAAGTGAAAAAATCTAATAAAGGAGATAAAATAATCACATTTTTACCCTTAATTCAACAAAATGCAAAGTATGAACCATACAATCCATAAACTATAAATACCATGCAAATTGAGGGTAAATGTGTGTAAATTAGTTATAAAACACCCTTGAAAACCACATAAATATTGTGTCTTATCACTCCCCATACTTGAACCTTTGTACTCCTAAATAAAGACTCGAATAATCCCAAGAAAAATACAAGCACATCAAAGAAACCATCATATCCCAAGAAAAACAAGAATGATATTGTGAATAATACAAGTGATCAACCCTAGATATGATTGACCCAAGACGTATGAAAACAAGAGATTCATCAAGGCTAAAAGTGTTTAAACTCTCTATTCTCGTGTCCATGCTCATTCTTCTCTCCTCACTAGGTTCTTTTCACTCAGTATCCATATAGCAAGCATCCTACCATAGGCTTGTAATGACCCCAAGATCTCCACCACGTTGGTGTCTATGTCGATAATCAAGAGGGCTTTTAAAGCTTGTAATGATGGAATAAGGCTATATGGAAAATGATTGTGACTAGATCATTATATGCATACTAATCTAACACATCTAAGATACCCTTTTTGTATTGAGTTGTGCTACCAAGGCTTTTGATTTATGCCTTATTTATTTCTTTATTTTCTCTTTTTTTTTTCTACTATCGATCTTGAGGCGTTGTGGGTCACCTTTTGATGCGACCCTACGTACGGGTGGTGCAGTCCCAATTACTCAGTTACCACAACAGGCACCTCAAGAGGCCTTTTGTCCCAACTCATGACTGCTCATTGACTCAACTGTTTGACGCGACATAGATGATTTAGGATACCATGGAATTTAAAATCAGCATACATACTCTGTAACTTGTCATAGTGTTTATTTAAAGAAAAATTGTGAAGGCTCAAAGGGGTTAAACAAGGGGTAATTGTAAATGGCTTGTGTTTAGGTAAATAGGGTGTAAAAATGAATCCCTCTATCATATTCCAATCCACAATCACTCTTGAAATTTTGACCAAGAGTCAAGACAAGTTCTAGAGCATGCAAACTATTGAATATACACTTAATTGTGGGATATTTTCTTCCAAAAAGGGTTTTATCTCTTATGTTCATATACCTAGTTTCAATCAACAAAAATTGATCACAACCATTATGTCACTTATCACACAAGTTTGACCACAGGGTGAAGACCAAAAAGACCAAAAGAAACACTCAAGAACATTTTGGAATCCCTAAAGCACTCATAAAATCTTAGGGGATCCTTGCCTACATCTAGGACTACAAAAATTCAAGGATGGTATGGTTTTCAAAAGAAATTGGGGTGTAAAAGTTTGAAAATATGCACATGCAGCTTAGAAAACATGACCTTTCATGAAAAATAATCAAGTAATGATCAAGTCGCGACTTTGAATGTACCCAGGTCACGACTGCAAATATGAAAGAGCAGCTTGGCAAGAAATGGCTGAAGTCGTGACTTCATCTATCTTAGGTCATGACTAAAACTGGTAGAGAGCTCTTTTTGTTTCATAATAAGGTTTAGGTTGCGACTAAAAATCATTAGAGTCTTGACTGCAATTGGCCGAGGCATCTTGCTCAGGATGCAGCTTAGGTCACGACTTCAAATAAGTGAGGTCGTGACTTGAGCTTGTAGAAGCTAAACTGCAGTGGTTTTCAGAAGTTTTAACAAGTTCAAAATTATCCAATATCCAGTAATTCATCATCTCAAAATCAGTTCCAAATCTTTTAAAAATTATGATGAAAGATTGGATTTGTGAAGAAAAACTTGCCATATTGTTTTAAAATATTTGAAAAAAAATTCACACTATTGCAACACATAATAAAATAAAAGCCACATGAAATGAAACATAACATAAACCCTCCCTCACACTTAAATCACACAATATCCTCATTGTGAGGTGAGAGAATATGTACTACACAAAATATAATCGATCAAAAGATATTAACATTTCATTCAATCAGATCCAATATCCACTACACCATTCAATGTTCAGAGTTAAAACATAACCAAGGAAGGGGAAAAACTACATAAAAGCAAGAACACTAAACATAACAAGGTGAAGAATGGCATGATAGATCAAGCAGTATCTCCTGTGCCATCTCCATCAGGCTCCTTTACTGTGTCGTGTCCTCCCTCACCTTCTCCAGCGGTTCCCTCTCCTTCTCCAGTAGCTGCAGCTCCAGAGGACTCTCCTAGGCCCATGTGAAAGTATGTGGATGCAGGGAGGGAACTACACCAGAAGTCCTACTCGAACCCCTCTGACATAGTGATCCCCTAGGCCTTGGACAACTAAAAGAGCAAAGGATCCAGGAATCGCTGCCTTCGGAGCTCGTTGGCCATGTAAGCAGCCTGGAACTCCTGGCGTTGTGCCTCATTGGCCATGTAGATAGCCCTAAATGCCTCGAACTCCTTGGTAAGAGTATCTAGTCCTGCAGTTAGGGCTGAAAAGGTGAAACCAGAGCCACCTTTAGCTTCTTCCTCCTCATCCGGGGCCTCTTCTACCGGCCGCTTAGCTTTCTTTCTAGTTCGATTCTGGCTGGAAAGATAGACTCTTAAAGAGACCGGTTCTAGCAGAGTGTCCAAGAGCTCAGATGGTATCCTCCCCTTGCAAAAATCAGTAATAAAATAAGGAAATACCAAGTTGGTCCTCATATTGTTCAGGCAGTTCTAGATCTGATCCTGGACAATCTGGGCTATGTCTATGGGTTGCCTGGTCATTAGAAAGTAGAGCAGGGTGGTCCCTTCTTCATTTATGTCTGAGATATGAGATTGCGGCATCACATTGTATGTCATAAAATTAAGCTAGATGCGCACCTCCTCATTCATATTTTTCCTTTCAAAATAATTCTTCCCATTCTGAGCTGTCCAACCAACATTTTCCACTCCAATCACCTTAAACACCTCCCAAGAAATGCGGTTTCAGTTCTTCCTCCACTCCTGAAGCTTACAAGTGTAACGACCCATCTCTTCCGGTAACTTGTAAAAATTCTCAATGATCCTTCGGGAAAGGAACATTTGGCCATTTTTGAAAGTTATGCCCATCTCCTCGTCCATGGTATAGCAAATGTAGAATTCGCAAACGAGGGTTAGGTTGGCCTTCTCGTACTTCTTCATCATCACCCCAAATCCTTGGGCTAATGCTTGTTGATAGAACTGGCAATCATCCGATACAGGGAAGTAGTGTTCTTAGACAGCTTTGCAGTCCTTAAACAATGTTGTCGCTTTAGCCCTTGTCCTTTTAGATTTGTCCCTCAGATGAAGATCTCTAGAGGTAGAGCCAGATTGCCAAGAGTTCTTTGTGTGGGCCATCTGGAAATAGGGAGAAGGTGTGATTGAGAGTCCTACATAAGCTCCTGAGATATGACAATGTTAAGCCTAGATACTATCCCCTACCCCCTTTTGAAAACAATTAGGAAACAAGTTCTTCAAATACAGATAAAAGCCCTCTCTGTGAGCCATTTTTGTTTGAAAATTAGTTGCAGTCGCGACCTAGAAATCATGAGGTCGCGACTGAGAATCACAGAGAGCCCAACATTTAAAATTTTCAGCTACAGTCGCGACTTCAAGAAGTTGAGGTCGCGACTGTAGTTGACAGAAGGTTCCTCTTTGATGAAAAAATTTTCTTAGATCGCGACACCGTAATGTTGATGTCGTGGCTTGAGCCCAGAAAAATCATATATTGAAGGCTCAAAAATGAAGAACAAACTCGAGTTTCCTCATAAAAATTGGTCCAAATCAATTCGAAATTACAAATGGGAACGTAAAAATAGGTATCTTACTCCTCTTAAACCCTAAAACTAAGAATCTAAATCCTAACACTAAGTAGAATCTAAAAAGATCAAACAAAACTAAAGAAATTGAAAGAAAAAGAAAAGAAACAAGGTACCTCGGTTCTTGAGAGAGGTAGGATGAATTCCAAAAAGGAGTAGGGTTCTTGATGAAGCTTCTAAAGTGAAATCCTAGAAGGTTGTTACTCGAAAATCTCAGAGGAAAATGGACATCCAAAATGTAGTCCAAAATTGAAGAAGGATGATGAGGTTTAGTAGAAGAATAATGGGTTTGCAACGGTTCAGAGGGTGTGGAGTCGCGAGGTCAAAGAGTAAGGGTAGTAATAAGGGAGGGGTTACTAGAAAGAATAGAGTGGGGGTTATGTAAGAGATTGCGAGGGAAATTCGAAAGAATAAGGGCAATCTCAGTATTTCACGTGCTTTCAGACACTCCAGGTCGCGACTTGGAGTAACAATCTACATTTTGGGAATTAGGGTTCAGATTTGTGACCTCAAGGTAGTAGGTCAAGACTTAAAGAGGTAGAAAGCCTCTCTCCATGAACCTAGACCAAGTTGCGACTAAGGATTAACTAAGTTGTGACTTGGAGTGGCCTAAAGCTCTTTTGCCAGAATTACAGCTCAAGTCGCGACTCCAATTGGTGGAGGTCGCGACTTGACAAAGTAGAAGGGTAGAGTTCAACTCTTGGCCTCTAATTTTAAGTATTTGCATATAAAGCCCCCTTTTAAAAATGAATTTCCCTCCCCCACACTTATAGGGCAATGACCACATTGCAGAGGAGATATAGTGGCAACCATGCACAAATTATTTGATCAAGCAAAAATAATAACAAAAATCAAACAAAAATAAAATCTAATGTAAATCTACTTCTACTGGATAAGTCTCTTTCACTATTCTCAATTATCTTATAAAAAAGAGAAAGGAAAGAGACTACTTGGGTTTAAGATGTTGGGGCTGGCTCTTCATAGAGCTTTAAAAGGTACCCATTGCATTGAAAGAATTTGCCCGAGGCCTCTTCTAATAGCTCTATCATGCCAATGTCATAGACTTTGACCACTACATAAGGGTCATCCCAGCTCGTCTTAAATATTCCTTTATTAAATTTGTATCGAGCTTGGTAATACAGGACTTTGTCACCCACATTGAAATGTTTTCACAGAATATTAGCGCCATGGATGGCTTTTGTCTTCTACTTATAGATGTCAAAATTGTTGTAGGCGTCCAACTGCATCTCTTCTAATTCTTGGAGTTGAAAAAGATGGTGTCACCCGTCTTCCTCAAAGTTTGAGTTACAGCTCTTTACTGCCCAATAGGAACGATACTCCAATTCCATCGGTATGTGACATGATTTTCCATAAATAATCCGGTATGGAGACATTCCTATTGGGGTCTTGTAAGCGGTGCGGTAAGCCTATAGAGCATCATCTAATCGCAAGCTCCAATCGCGATTAGAAGGCTTCACAATTTGCTCAAGGATTCGCTTAATTTCCCTATTTGATACTTCAGCTAGGCCATTGGTTTGGGGATGATAAGGTGTGGATATTCTATACAAAACCCCGATTTTCCTAACAAGTTGGTAAGCAACTTGTTAAAAAAATGGGTACCTTGGTCACTGATTAGCACATGAGGTACTCCAAATCAACTAAAGATGGTGGACTTTAGGAATTTGGAGAACGTAGGTGCATCGTCCTTTTGCATAGGAATGGCTTCTACCCATCGAGAAATATAGTCGATTACTAGAAGAATGTAGGTATAGCCATGTGAAGGTAGAAAAGGTCTCATAAAATCGATGCCCCAAGCATCAAAGATTTCACATAATAAGATTGGTTGTTGGGGCATCTCATGTCTTTTACTAACCCCCGAAATGTTGGCATTTATCACATGCCTTGCAAAACATATATGAGTCCTTAAAGAGGGTGGGCCAATAAAAACCGGCATCGAGTACCTTCCTAACTGTTTTCTTAGCGCTAAAATGTGAAACACATATGGTGTCATGACAGGCTTCCAAAATTTGTAAAGCTTCTACTTCAGGGACACATTGCCTTATAACTTGGTCAGCGTACAATCTCTAAAGGTTTGGTGGGTCTCAGATGTAGTAAGAAGCTTCACTCTTGAGCTTATGAGCCTGGAACATGGACAGATGAGAGGGAATTAAGCCCGTTACTAGAAAATTTACAAGGTGGGCAAACCATGGCTTGGAGACAGACATAGAGCATAAAGACTTGTCAGGGAAATAATCAACTAGAATATCAGAGTCTAATACTCCCTTAGTATCAAGCAGTAGTCTGCTCAAGTGGTCAGCAACATGGTTTACGTTTCCAGCCCAGTCCTTCACTTCCATATCGAACTCTTGAAGCAATAGCATCCACCTCAAGAGCCTTGGCTTAGATTGGGGTTTGTGGAAGAGGTATTTAGTTGCTGCATGATCTATAAATACCACAGCCTTGGAATTGATGAGATAAGGTCAGAATTTGTCAAGGGCGAACACAATCGCATACAATTCTTTCTCAGTGGTGGTATAATTTTTTTGAGCTACATCTAGGGTTTTAGAAGCGTAGGCAAACACTCTAGAAACTGAGTTTTCCCTCTGATACAACTTGCCCCCATACTTAAGTTGGAAGCATCACATGAAATCTCAAAGGGCAGGTCCTAATTAGGCGATGTTAAGATGGGAGGAGTGACTAGCCTATCCTTTAATGTTTCAAATGCAAGCTCACATTCTTGGTCGAATTCAAAGTCGACATCCTTTTGCAGCAGTTGGGAAAGAGGTATGGCTATTTTACTAAAGTCCTTTATGAACCTCCTATAGAACCCTACGTGTCCTAAAAAGGACCTTAACTCTTTCAAGTTGGTGGGATAGGGCAAGGAAGATATTACTTCAATTTTTGCCTTGTCTACCTCTATCCCCTTTTTAGATATTAAATGACCAAGCACGACGCCTTGATTGACCATAAAGTGGCATTTTTCATAATTCAAAACAAGTTTCTTTTCAATGCATTGTGGTAGAATTAGGTTAAGTCTTTGTAAACATTGAGTAAAAGAGTTGCCATATACCGTGAAGTCGTTCATGAACACATCCATGCACTTTTTAATGAAGTTTGAAAAGATGGACAACATGCAGTATTGGAATGTGACAGGGGCATTACAAAGCCCGAATGGCATTCTCTTATAAGCGTATGTCCCAAAGGGACAAGTAAAAGTGGTTTTGTCCTGGTCCCTAAGGTCTATAGGAATTTGAAAATATCCAGAATAGCCATCTAAGAAGTAATAGTGACTCTTCCTTGCCAACCTTTCAAGCATCTGGTCAATAAAATGCAAGGAAAAGTGGTCCTTCTTAGTTGCATCATTGAGTTTCCTATAGTCTATGTAAACTCGTCGGAGTTTTGCACCCTAGTTGAAATGGGCTCATTTTGCTCATTCTTTACCACCGTAATTTTGCTTTTCTTTGGTACAACATGTACCGGTGACACCCATTTACTATTAGAGATAGCGTATATGATCCTAGCCCTAAGGAGCTTGTCTTTCTTCTTTCTAATTACATTAGAAATCAGAGGGTTTAACCTCCGTTGAGCTTGCTTAACAGGCTTGGAATCCTTGGTCATTAAAATCCGATATGTGTAGACAATAGAGTTTATTCTTTTAATATCAGCTAATTGCCAACCCAAGGCTTCCTTATTCTTCCTTAGTACACTCATGAGACTAGACTCCTCGCTTTCACTCAAGGAACTATAAATAATTACAGGCAGTCTATTCTCAGACTCCAGGTAAGCGTACTTAAGGTTAGAGGGTAGGTCTTTTAATTCTAAAGTTGGGGGTTAGACAATAGAAGGGATTAGGACACAATAATCATTTGCCATTTAAGCACATTTCCCTCTTGCAACTCTGGTAGAGTGCATTGAACAGGAGGATTGAAATCCATCGTACTAGTTTGATTCACCTTGAGGGTTGAATCATCATGATTGATCATGTTATTTAAGAACCTAAGTGTTTGAGATGTAATTTTAGAGTTTGAATGATAGTCTGGTTCCCCAGAATGTGATTATGAATGACAGGGTTCAGGTTGCGACTGCAAATGTGTGAGAGTGTCTGCCTTGCAATCTCTGTTAAAGTCACGGCTTGATCAACCTTAGGTCACGATTGAGGACTGCAATCACTACTTCTCTTGTGATTTTCTTCTAGATCCGTGTTTTGCATGACTTAGGCCTATGATGCATTGAGAGGGATGTTCTCTCCAAGGCCCAAGTTCTTTGTGAGGGTGGGTAAGGAATCAAAACGAGGAAAATCCAAAGAATTAGGTGTCTCACCCTCAAACGAATCAAACACTGATGGAAGTGAAGCAAAATAGGCATAAATATTCGATCAGAGCTGAGTCAAGCTCATGAGACTCATGTGATTGTGGAGTAGGAAGATCAAGCATAGTCAGCTCGTGTTCATCCTTAACTTGCTCCATAGCAAGCTCAACGGCGTTTAAGCCCATGTAGCAACATTTTCAAAAGGATATTGCATGGCTTCATTCATGTTGAAGGTGACAACGTGGTCCCCTACTTCCATTGTAATGCAACTGTGCTTCATACTGATAATAGTTCTGGGCGTCTGTAGGATGGTTGACCCAAGAGTAGGGTGTTTTCGTTAGCAAGCTCATTCAACATGTCCAAGACGTAAAAATCGGCAGGGAAAACCAAGTCTTTAACTTGGACTAAGATATCCTCTATAATTCCTTTAGGATATATGATAGACCTGTCTGCCAATTAGAGTACAACGCTTGTGTTTTTTATGCCGTTCATCCCCAAAGCTAAGTATACCGACCAAAGCATAACGTTAATTGCGGCTCCCAAATCCAACAAAGCACCCTTAATATGGACTTTTCCTATGGTGCAGGGGATGGTGTAGGATCCGGGGGCTTGGCACTTGACCGGTAGCTTTGATTTAAAGAGGGATGAAACATTGGCACTGACTTGAATTCTTTCTCGGGGCCTAAATCTCTGTTTTTCATTATATAGTTCCTTCAATAGTTTGAAGTATTTAGGGTTCCCCTTTAAGAATTGAACAATTAGTACGTTTATCTCCAATTTATTAAATAAAGAAGATGCCTCATTAGCAAACTCAGCATCGAACTTCTTTTTCCCTGAAAAGTAGGCTTTTAGGAATGGGAGGTCCTTAGCTTTCACGTCCTTGTCTAAGGACTTGGAGGCTACTTGTTTGCTACTTTCAACTTTATCCTCCTTATTCATTCCCTTATTGCCTGAGCTTCCCTCAACACTCCTATCTTTGGGTGTATTATCATTCAGTCCTTAGTGAGAGGGAGGCTCTTCTAATGATTCCTGGGCCCTTGGTTTCTTAATCAACTCTTCTTCTGTTAAAAACTCAGACTTCCCCAGCTTTATGGGAGAAAGTGGTGGACTTTCTCCATCTTGATCATCTTCAACCCGTGTAATGTTATTCTCAAAGTGTACTTTCTGAGACTCATGGCATTTAGGGACTTAGGGTTTATCATGGTGTTAGAAGGAATGCTTCCTCCACTTTTCGCTTGCATATCATTCACCACATTGGAGAGTTGGGTGACTTGTGATGTCTGTATTCTTCAAGGTGAGCTCCTCCAATTTCTTATGAACATATAAGTTTTCTTTCTGCATTCCTCTCAAAATAGTTGTGATAGATACAAATCTATCATCACTCTCCTTCATTCGCCTCTCGATTTTTGTCATATGAGCAGCCATACTCTTCAAGAGTTGAGAAGTATCGTCCCCTCGTTGTAGCGGTTGTGATACCATAGAATTTTGGGGAATAGGTACCGTCACTTTTGAATTGTCTTAATAGTTGTTGAATGGCTTGCTCAATCCTCCACCTCCCTACTTGAAATTCGGGTGGTCTCTCCAGCTGGGATTATAGGTATTGGAATATGGGTCTCTCCTTGGTACAAGGCATTTACGTCTTCGACAGGTTTTGGGCAGTTTTTCGTAGTATGAATAGGAGAATCGCATACCAAGTAGCTAGAAGCAACTAGGGATAGAGATTGAGGATTGGTAGAACGTAGACTGTCTACGGTTGTTGTGAGTTTTGACATATTCTGTGCTAGTTTAACTAAAAGAGGGTCTCTCTCATATTTGAGATCACGTGGATCTCTAGATTCCCTCGAGCTGATATGTTGCCGGTTGAGTGCAAATATTCTGATAAGCTCCCAAGCAGCTCGGGGTTCCATGTTCTCTACTAAACCATTCGCAGCGGCATCTAGCACTTGAGCGTCATATGGTAAAAGCCCATTGTAGAAATATTGAACCAAGTGCTCCTCAAGGATTTGATGGTTAGAGCACCTAGTTAGTATCTCTTGGAATCTACTCTAGAATTCAAAAAATGATTTGTATGGTTTTTGTTTTACAGCAGAAATCTCCTTCTGAGAAGCCGATATCTTGGTGGATGGGAAATATTTATCCAAGAACACCTTCTTCAGAGTAGCCCACGATTCATAGGTGTTGTCCACGTAGAGCGGCAAATTCATATACCACTCTTTCGCCTTTCCCTCCAAGGATAAGTGGAAGACTTTCTGTATGACAGCGTCAATGTCTGCTCCTGCCAGCTTCTTGAAAGGCATTGCATGTATAGGGCATGGAGATGTAGGTATGGGTTCTCTCTCGCAAGGCCATGGAATTTCAGAAGTGAATGGATTAATTGGCCTTTAATTTCAAAGTCAGAGGTGAAGTTTGGAAATACCCTAGGCATAGGGTCAAAATTTCCATCGGATTGGGTTAGCTCCTTAATTGTTCTACCTCTGGGTCGTCCATTATTTCCGTTTGGAAGAAGGTTCTCTCCTATTTCTTCATGATTATGATTATGAGCAGCCACAGGGTTAACCTGCCCATGTCTCCCAAGAGGTACTTCAGCCATGTGTCTTCGTCTACGGGCTCACTAGAGGATGAGGAAGAAGAAAATGAGGGAATTGTGTTGGTTGAGGAGGTGGATTCTTTTTGGCTTTCTTACCCTTAGGCCCATGCTTAGACATGCACTATATTTTTGAATGGGTTCAAAAGGTTTTTCAGAGAATAGCACTCAAGTCGTGACTAGAGGTGTCTCAAGTCGCAACTGACGTTGACAGAGAGTTTTAAGATAGAAAGGGGAATGAAGTTGTGACTAAGAGAGAAATAGGTCGCGACTGCAGCTGCCCGAGAGTAATTTGGCAGGAAAGGGAGTTGAAGTCGCGACTTGGGTGATTCAGGTCACGATTGCAGTTGCCCGAGAGCAACTTTAAACATAGGAAGGGATGAAGTCGAGATGTGGGGATTCTAGGTCGCGACTTTAAGCAACAGAAAGCTATTCTAACAGCAAACAAAGTGACAAATGAATTCAAGATGCTATGTAATGCAAAAATGAAAATGCTAAACTAAGGGAAACTAAACATAAACCTAAAATAAAATCTAAAACTAAAACTAATTCTAAAGGAAGACCAATTACCTAGGAACCAAGTCAATGGCTCCCCAACAACGGCGCCGTTGATTGAAACCGTTTCTGTCTTTGAATCCATGAGATGCAATTGAAGGTATTTAGTGAAGATTATGGTGGATTAGGGTTAGGATGTTTGGAATTTGGGTAGATAGAGGCTAGGGTTATGGATTAGGGTTCTTAGGTTGAGAGGAATTAGAGAGCTAGGGTTTCAGGCTGTTTACTCTGAAATCTCATGAGTAATCACTGTAACATCCCAATTTTATGGGTAAATTCTTCAAGTAATAATAAGATTAAAATCTTATTATTTTATGTTTATTTTTGGGGTGAATTATGAAGAAATGAATTTCTAAGAATTTCT
>JBAGKO010209670.1:0-13311 GCA_037177275.1 Acacia concinna
CTAAGAGAACCAGCCATGCACTGTGAGCACTACTAAGATGGTTGTACAGGTTGATCCCATCAGTACAAAGGCCGAGCCTAAGGTTTCTTAGTTCACTGCCAAAATCAGGGAACTTTTCATCTATTTTCTTGCACTGTGGTGAGTTAGTCGGGTGGGGAAGATATTTTCCATCAGTGGTTCTTTCATCACAATATCACCTCAACTCCTTTTCTTTTACTGCACTTGCAAAAAAACTACTTAAAATACGGTATTATTAAAAGATACCAAAACACCTTTAACGGTTGTCGCAATCTCTTCACAACCACCACTGCTATCTTTCTTCATTTTGTATCGTGAAGTTTTACATTTTGGACACTCACTCAGAACTTCATAATCATACTCTTTTCTATACAACACACATTCATTAGGGCAAGCATGTATCTTTTTGTACTTCATTCCTATCGTAAACAATATTTTCTTGGCCTCATACATCCGATTTGGGAGCTCATTTTCTTTTAGAAGCATATCACATAATAACTCAAGCAGTAAACTGAAACTTGTGTCGGTCCACCCACAAGTTGCCTTTAAGTTCAACAAATGCAAAACTCCTGATAAATGAGTATACTTGTACACCCGAGGTACAGAGGTGTCTCTGCGTCACTTCAGATTGTTTCATTTACACGTGAATGTGCAACAAAAGATTCTAACTCAACATCTTAGATCATTCTCTGTATTCTATGATTATCATCTTCATCTACAACCTCTTCTGTTGACAAGTAGAATTGACTACTTTCTCACCGTGCCAAATCCACTTTGTACCTAAGATTTATTCCGTCACACAGTAGATGATCCTTTATATCATCCACATTCTGCCAAGTTTTATTTAAACAGTTGATACAAGGACAAAAATGCATGTCCTTCTTATCAAGTGCATTCCTTTTAGCAAATTGAATAAACTCTTCTACACCTTTCTCATATTCCTCACTAGTTCTCAAAGCATTCATCCAACTATGACCCATTTTAATAAAACCCTAAGACATTTGAATCATCATTAAACTTTCAATCAATATAATACCAATCAAGAAATATTAATGTGGGTTATAAAATGTAATTTCCACTTACACATATATTTCTAAAAGATTCAGTAGCATTTCATCAAATAATAAGACTTCCCAAAAATTTCAACAACAACCATTTTTGTTCAATTGAAACAAAATTATATCTAAACAATGTACATTAACAATTGTATAAACAACAGTCTCCAATTTCAATCCTACTTTAAAGGAACTCAATACAACCAAATAAAACTAAATTACTTATAATAACATGGGCAAATTAATTTCTTTCTACAAACCATAAACACTACCAATAATTTTCTATAGTCATCTCAATAATTATAGTCATAAAAAAATCAATGTCTAACAGCAACAAAATCACAAATGTACATTCTAAACCATAGAAATGAAAATATAGAGAAACAAGGAAAAGGTACCTAAGAAGCATTGAAGGAGCAGTACCAAGAAGGGGGAGAGGTTTTGTTGGGATGTGGGGTTCGCAAGGTTGGTGAAGGTGCATCCCCGAGGTCGGGAGTTGCAGTGTTGCAGGGAGTAGGGGACCATGGGTCTCACAGGGTGGGGGAGGGAGTGGGTCGTGCTAGAGGGGAGTTTTCAGGGTCTCGAAGTGGGGGAGTAGGGCGAGAGAGAGGGAAATGCAGAAGAGCAGGGGCCGGGGTTGAGAGTTGTAGCATTTGGGAGATAGGGAAATGAATGAAAATGCAGGGAAGTGGAGGGAATAAATGACCCTACGGTGTCCCCATGGTTCGTTGGGGACGCTGTAGGTCAGTTACGGCATCCCCAAACACTACTGGGGACATCGTAACCTTAAGATATGATGTCCTCATCTTGTTGGGGATGCCGTAAATTCTATTTACGGCGTTCCCAATGATGTCTGGGGACACCGTAAATGATATACGACATTGCCAAGGAATTGTAGGGACACCGTAGGACTTTACTGCGTCCCCATTTAAATATTGAGGACGATGTAACTCTATTACTGTGGCCCCAAACAACTTTTGAGATGCTGTAAGGGTTCCGAAATTCAATTTATTTACAAGATTGACACCACCTATTGTTGTTACTTCCCTATTTTTGTAAAGGGACGTCTTTTGGGGACGTAAAATCTACTTTTTGTACTAGTGATAATTAACCTTTTAAATCTTGAAATCTAAGCTTCTAAGTCAAAAGATTAATAAATAACCTTTTAAATATTGAAATTTAAATCTCAAATCTTAGTTCAATGGTAGAAATTAAAAGATTAATAATTAACCTTTTAAATCTTGAAAACTAAGCCCCACCAAAGAAGGGAAAGAGACTGTTTACTCCTCTGACTCTTCACTTCCTCCCTACTTATGGTTGAGATTTAATTTTTTTTAATAATATTGTCAATAATTTATTGTAAATTCTCTCTCTCATAAAAACAAATTCTTAGTTGTGTTCCGGCAAATAAATGTTGACTCTAATTGCTCACCTGCCCTACATATATATACTTAAAGTACCCTACCTCCCTGCTACCCCCCAACTAGAACTTCAATATATGTCTTTATATCTGTCTATATGAATTCAACTTCAATATCGTACATGTCTCGTGAATTTAAACCTTTTTTTTTCTTACCACATGTATTCTACTATTTAAGGCAATTATATTTGACGGACACTAAATGTGATCTCCTAGTGAGGATATGAACCATAGTTTGTCATGTTACAAAGGAACTAACCCTTTCTATTAGATTCAACTCCGGTTGGTTTAAACATTTTATCATCATTGTTTTAGACGTTTTTTTTTTCTACACTGATTTTAAACATTTTATCATAAATATAGCTTGTTAAAAAAAAAACTGGCTTCATTCAATCGTGGATAGTTGTTTTTACCTGCCTTATTGTGTCTAGAAACAACCATATCATTTCATTCCTAGAAAAAATTATAAACAAGCAAGTCACCAAGCCAACATTAAATCCAAATTTAATTTTGAATGTGTGTGAGAGAATTAATACACAACTGACCCTCACATTGGGAAGGAGATATTTCAAAATTCTTTCTCTTGGTTATGAATATAATATTTTTGTGAATGTCTATATATCTCCATTATCTCATAGAATCTCCCATTATCTCTATTATCCTCTATTATCATTATACAGGTAGATATTGATATATTTGATTGAGATGGTAAGGTTGTTCCTATAAATATAGAATTACCTTGTGAATAAAATTTATCTCTCATATTCTCCCATGAATTTGTAGTTAAAATTTTAAAATTTTAAATAATAATAATAATAATAATAATTGCTAAAAGGGCATGACCGATTCTCACATTATGATAAAAAAAAATAATGGATGAGATTCTGATAAAAAAATAATTTAAAAAAGTTGAAAATGAGAGAACCATAACCCCTCACAATCACAACATTTGATCCTTTCATAAAAGAGCATGACCGATTCTCACATTGTATTCAAATAATTGCTCTCACATTGTTATTGTTTCCCAGCTTTGAAATCACAAACTCAATTAATGATTCTACCGATTCTGCACAAAACTTGGTTTCTTCTCCTAGAAGCCTTTTGTCATTGCAGATTTCTTCCATGGTTAAGTTACTTGAGTCTTTTTCTGAGCAAACCATAACCTAAACTAACCATCTAATATAAATAAACATAATAAATATCAACATAAGATATATAATAATATATCTAACATTGATATAAGATATAATAATAATATCTTAACTGTTTCTCTTCCATAAACCGACAATGCCAGTTAGGTTGAGAAAAGTTGTCGAATTTTATGTTCGTTTGTTTGCCTACATGAAGATCGTCTCCATCAAAGAACTTGGCTTATGGATATTTTGTATCTGCAATTTCTTCATTGATTACACCTTCACTTGACAAAGACACAGATATAGGCTGTTAGTTAAATACTCCCTCCAATTTTAATTATAAGGGCCCCTTGGCTTTTTTAGAGAATCCTAAAAAAAAATGCTAAAAAAATTAATTACATTTCTTTAAGATATTAAAATTTGTTATTTTTCTTCAAATTATGTTGTTTGACTTATGAACTAATATATAATATAATAGAATACAATATATGATATGATTAAGTAGATTTTTCTAAGATTCTTTAAAAATTCAATGGGCCCTTATAATTAAAGCCGGAGGGAATATGTCGTAGATACATTTAAAAAAGATGAAAATAAAATCAGTGACAGATGAAATGAAAGTATGACTGGGTATGGACTTTAGTTATCATCATTATCATCTTTTTTTTTTTTTTGTTTTGCTTTAATGTATTCTTTCTCTCGACCTTACTCAAGCTTTGCCCAGAATTTTTTCACTGTTTTTTACAATTTAAATATATGCGCATAAATATGTCAACATCGGACTGAGTCCGATACCTCATCCAATTACGCTGGGTAACGCTGTGATTGCTTGGGACAAGTTGCCGCGGAAGTTTGATCCATTGATGATGAGAAGGTCTGATATATTAAAAATTTAAGAGAAAATCTATGACAAGTCTGCAAGATGTTCTCTCTCTTTGATTTTTATGACAGAGTTAGGATTAGCTTAGCAATGTTTTCAAAGGTTTTTCACTTTGAAAATTCTTGCAAATGATATAAACACTAAAGTGTCTATAATATTTACTTTAATTTGTTCCCTTAGTCTTTTTTTCATCAGAATATTATTAACTTTCCAGATAAAAACTGGTTTTAAAAGTTGGGGATGAGATCTTCAGAATTTGATAATTAATATTAAAGCACTAACCAGATAGAAGATCGTTCAAGTTCCTAGGTATAAGAGACTATGGCAAAATTGAATGCCAGTAGTCTTCCGCTGAACGTGACAACATCGTCGCATAACCCACAATAAGCTCAATCTGCAAATAAACATCCAAATTAAGCAAAACATGCATATTCCATTGTATTAATTTAATTTAATATCATATAATATTTAAGATTTTTTTGATATGGCTAAAATTAAAACAAAAAGTAGACGTATCTACCCAATGGTATTTAAGGCTAGCTTTGACGATAAAAAAGAAATGCAATATATTACCTCATGAAGCGCAATTTAGAAAAAGTTTATAGATCAATGAAAACATGGAATTTGGAAATGTGGGGAAACAACTTACGCATAAGAAAGCTAAAATAGCAACACGAAGAAGCTCCAATTAGAGTAATGAATTGTGAACAAGGAGATCATGAATCCTCGCGCTAAGGTGCTTCCCGTTTTATATATATTCTGACTGTCCCTTAGAATTATTGGTGGGGCAACATTATTTAAAAAGGGTAACCATCAAGCACTTGGTTCAACTGATAAGGTGCTCTAAGCTTAACCAGAGGTTTCAACTTTTAAGTTCAATCTAAGAATACAATAGTATTAAATACTTATGAAATGTTTGGCTCAATGGAGGGGAAGGGAAGGGAGGCATTTTAATGGAGGGGAGAGGAGGGGAGGGAAGGGTTTTAGAAGGATTTTATTTTACCTTATTTGAATGGATAAAAAGGAAAGGGAGGGGAGGGGAGGGATTTTAATAATGTAAAAAAAAGCTGATCAACAACATAAGAATGTAATTAACATAAATTAAAATAGACACACACTAGTCAATGTAAAAGTTTTTAAAGTGTAGCATATAAAGGAAAACACTATTAGAAAAAGAGTCTTTTAACATCCGTTTTTCAAGCCTTTTAACGTCCCTTTTTGGGGTGACGCATATCTAAAGGATGCAGAAAGAAGCAAAACCGCATCCTTAGTTTTAGGGATATGAAAAACACTTACGGCGTCCCCAAGAAATATTAGGGACGCCATAAGTGCATCATACATCGTCCCCAAATATTTTGGGGACATTGTATGTCCCCAACATGTGGACTATACAGCGTCCCATAATTCCATTTTCGGACGCCATAAAGTCCCCACACCTAACCCTTCACAATTAGGGACGGTCGATTCCCCGCGAGAAAATCAGTTCCCAAAAATTTTTAAATTTTATAAAATGAAGACGCAACCTACATTCGGCGTCCCTAACTTAATTAAGGACGTTAAAAGTTTTTTTTTCAAAAAACCATTTTTGCTCATATTATTCTATTGCCCAACGCTTTAATATGTGCAAAAATATGTAATCATCATATCAGCCAGTCAGTAAATATAATCATGTTCCACGTAATTAATATACCAACATAATTACAAATATAACAAAACAATGAATCCAAAACTTGCCATATCAAGGAATTCAAAACTTGCGAATATTAAATTTCTAAAATAAACTTTACTCATCTTTAATTTGCGTAAGAAGATATCCAGCTAAATGGTCTCCAACCATATCAATGTCATCGACAAGAAAAGCTTCTTCATAACTGAATATTTGCAAAGTGAAAAATAAGCCATTTATGATACATGATTAAGGTAAATGCAAAAATGACAATTGACATTGCAACAATATTATAATTGGAGAATGGACAAGCGATTACTTGTTCAAAATCTGTAGTATGTTGACTCTGAATTATATTATATATATACAACATAACATAATACCCACACTCAGTCTTCCCTATCCATTGAGGGCACTATAAATCAAAACGAAATAATTGAAATTGATAACCATGTATCTAAAGCTATTGTTAGTATGTGAAAGAACATGAAATCAAATCGCTTACTATGGGAAAAATCCAAGTCGGACTACTTTTTCCTTCGCGCATCCCTCCCATGAATCTATATGTCTTCAAAGCCCTAAAAATTATAAATCAAAATACATTAAAACAATTTATTTAAAATAAAGGCTTAATTATGAACAAACAATAAAAAACTTACGTGTTAAATACGTACATATTTCAACTCTTGGTTTAGCTTTTTCTTCAATGGATCAAACCAAAAGACGAGGTTGGCCACAGGGAAGATGTGACGCCCTTCGTCACGGGTCTTTATTCGAGCCATTTAGTTAAGAAGAAACCACTAATGATCTTTATCATCTTTAAGTTCACAAAGACTTATATGAAAGTTAAAACCTTTTCCACAACTAGTTCACTTTAACCTTTTAAAACAGTAGTTCATAACTTTAGAACTAAGCTCATCTTATTTTCATTATGATAAAATAAAGACCTAGCTTATTAGAGTATTATTATATTAGGATTTAATTTGAAACTGAACCCCCGCATCGTATTTCAATTATTCATGTGAATAATGTTATTATTTAATATTAATTTTAGTATTTAATTTATTAGATAAATTAAATAACTAATATTGATATTCATATTGAATTTATGGAGATAAATTAAATCGGTTGGCTCATTATTCGGATTAATTGAGTGGATAATATTTAAATCTATTAGACAGATTTAATTAAATCAGATTAATCCAGATTCATATCTAGAAATTTGAATTTCAAATTTTGAAATACAAGAATTAATTAAGAATTAATTCTAAAAGTCCATTTTGGCCCACATGAGTTTAATATAAGATTTGTAAGCTCATGAATGAGTGGTATGGACAAAAATTGAGAGTGAGCCGCCAGAAACCCTAAAGAGACGTAAGAGGCACTAGCACGCAACTGTGTTGGGATTGCTCGTGTGTGGATACCGGTAGAGGGAGTCGATTAGAAGCATCGGCTCCTCATGATCGAACAATCAAAGTTGAAAAATGTACTATCTAACCACTTGATCTAAATGTCATTGATAGATCCATCATCGGGATTATAAATTTTAAAAGTTAATTTTTCCCCTACGTATATATTCTAATTCCAACATTTTGTTCACAAAAAAAAAAAAACAGGAAACATTTGCATACTTTTTCAAGCATTTCGAAAGAATTCCACCTTAACCTCACACTTTTCTCAAGCCATACTAAATTTAAATGAGATCAATGAAATGGACGGGATTGAGAAGAGATACTTTTAAGGAGTGTTTGGATGGAGAGAAAGGGAGAGAAAATGAATACTAGGTTTTAAAACTTCCATAAATAGTAAAAAAACTTACTATTTTTAGAAGTTTTCTCTCCTAATTTTCTTTCCCCCTAATTTTCTCTCAATCCAAACATGGGGTTAAGGCCATGACGAGGATGACGGCAAATCTAATCCAACAACGCTTGATGATGATAGTGGCAGCCTCACCACATACAGCCTTGTAGGGTTGTTTATGGAATTTGGAATTCTGTTATTGTTAGATTTGTTAGTCTCCAAACATCGTACTTGGAGAAGACATGTTCTGCTTATGAAAATGTCTAGCAAAACATTCTTGCGCCGTCGGAGTTCTGCTATAATTAATTTGTCAGAGGAAGGTTCTACAACACCAAGAAGAAATGTTGATGATGAAGAAGAAGGTTCCAGAAGCAGAGAAAATACTGGATCAGAACGACTTGCAGAATATAACCACTCAAGGATATTGGTGGCATCTCTTCCCTAAGTGGTTACTAAAACTTTGCTCCCATAAATGATTTAGTGTACAGTGATGGCCAACCATCTCTCCTAAGTTTAAATTTTGTTTAGAGCCACTTAGTTAATTAGTTTGTGTGACTTTATTAGGCTGTATATTGTTGGATTTGAACTTTTGTCATAATCATATTATGGGCAAATATATATTCTGCCTAATAGGCTCAAGGGCTGATATTTTAACTTTTTTTTAGAGAAATTTTTGGAAGGGGGTTGGGCTCACTCACTATCGAAGGGTAGGGCGAAATCTTCATTTCTTCTAGGTGATATCAATGTTGAGCAGGGCGAATAGTCAATTACACTCAAGTGTTAACCTAGGCATCCTAGCTCACCGCGACTGGAAACACAACTAAGTGGTCTTCCCAATAATTGAACACCACTCCATTTGTGAACATGTCCAACCCCCTCGCCAATTTAACCCATGAACGATGGGTGCTGATATATTTTTAACTTGTCGAAGAGGACATGCTACAAAAGCTCCACTTTGTGGGCTCAATATTGGATATACGCAATATGGTTCTGGTCCTTCAAAATTTATAAGCATAGCAAACATGCAACAAGACATAAGAAGCTCAGTCAAGGCCCAAAAGAAAACTTCGATCATAAAAAGAAGAAGGCCATTCATTAAAAAATGAAAAAGCCCAAAAGAAAACTAAGATGTATTTTGATGGGTGAAATAGGAATTTTGCCCTAGAAGTATGTACGGTAGACCAATTTTGCCCTACCCTAAGTTAACCATTAGTTAATCAAATATGTTGAGCTAGCATTCTATAGGTCATCCACTGTATTTTTTCTAAGGTGAAAATTTATACCAGAATTTTTAAATCTAACCTTTAAAAAAGAAGAATTAGATGACAGAAGGATTTTTGAGATAAATTTTCACCTTAAAAGAAATAAACTGGATGGCATGTGGACTACCAAGTGAACATTTTTTGTCAACTAACTGTCAAAAGTAATGGATTTAAAACTTCCGGAATAAATTTTCACCTTAATAAAAATACTTGTGGACTAACAGCTAAACATATTTGGTCAATTGACAGAGGGGTAAAATTGCCCTACTTTGCAAACTTCTAGGGCAAAATTGCTCTAAAAAAGACTTCTAAGGCAAAATTAACTAGTCGTGCACACTTTCGGGGAAAATTTGTTATTTAACCCCATTTTTATTATTATGTGTATGTATTATACTAATCTTCAGTTTATAGGTCACTTATCGCCCAATCTCGTAAAACAAAGAAAATAATTAAATAAATAATTTTTTTTCACATTTGTCTTTATTTGTGAAGGGTGGACATGTTTTCTTACTTCTCTTTTATCTCTCTGTATTAACATCTCTCTCTCACATCCCTTTAAAAGTTAACATGGGTAAAATTATAAAAGCTCATTTATTACCTTCTAAGTGATTTATATTTTTAAACAAACTTTTTGAGTATAAGTGACTTATAAATTGAATAAAGTTTAGAATCATTCTATAAAAACTTTTTTCAGAATAAGTTTTGTGAAGAAGAAAAATGTTAAAAAAAATCTGTTTAGATGATTGTTTTGAAAAATCATATTTAAGAAAATAATAATAATAATAATAATAATAATAATAAGAACAACAACAACTTGTTTGAAATAATTGTGCTTAAAATGAACTTTGGTGAGCGTTGACCACACCCAAGAGTGGAGACGGTATGCAAACTAAAATCGGAGGAGGGCAAGTTCGAATTGGAGAGGTGAAAACTCATGTTGTCAAGCATTGCAGGAGAATAAGACTCTTTGCTTATTTTCCAATTTCATCAGAGAAGAAAAAAAAAGTGAGACAACGTAATAATTTGTTTGTAGATAAATCATACCTTTTTAATTTGTTTCTTAAACGTTTGTTTTTATGTATAGAGTTTGCTTTGCATATATTGTCATTAAGAATTTTTAATAAGTCCCTTGTTGGGATCTCATAATAATTCTCCCCAGGTATTTTCTTCTAAAAGAAAAAAAAAAAGAAAATTTTCAATGTTCGTAAATTTCATTTTTTTTCGTGTTGCCATTGTCACGTCCAATTTTCTCTTGTATTATTTTTTATAGAGTAGCTAAACTCATTCTTCCCTCTCCTTTTAAAATTGAAGGAGAAGTTCATATTTTGTACTTGACAGTCATGTTGTATCAAGAAGGCTAGCGTAGGTCATATTCCAGCAGTACTGACCCTATTAAGAGATCCAGAGATTTTTTTTTTTTTTTTTAAATTCAAATCGACTCGAAGTTAAGACCTTGCGGAAGCGACTAAAGCTATATGCACTAGAAAATCGTGTGTTAGTAAATACATTCTTTAACACGTCATTTTGAAAAAAATATTTAAGTGGCAATTGATATGTATGTTTGTTTTCTTTTGGCCGAAATATTTTATCAACATATCATGCTTAGGTGCAATTTGTCCAATTATTATTATTATTATTATTATTATTGTTATTATTATTATTATTCATAGCAGTCATGATTAGCAATTAGTCTCTCGTTCGATTTTAGGTAAGATTCGGGTAACTGATGATCATTATACCGTTAGGACCCCGGAGCCCGACTTGTATACTTTGACCGTATAAAGGCTTTGGATTATTAGTTTATTTATGTAAATGCTTTGTGCAACTGAGGAAACTTAAGGTAAGATCAGACGTATAAGTTAGTACTATTGACTAACAAAAACAAAGGTGTATAATCTCTTCAGTCCAAAATATGAGTCACTTTTAGCCACTTTACTAAACTGAAGAAGGATTATAAAAGAGATTTTGAATTAAGTAAAGACATATATGAAAAACCCACATTTAAGAATTAACTATAGGGGTCAAATATGCCAAATAACCATCAATTACTCTTCAAGCTTAAGTGACTTATATTATGGATCAAATAATTTTATTTTCTAAAAGGTGATTATATTCTGGGCTGCAGGGAATATACCATTTTCAGCAACTGTAAAGAATATTTGATTGTATTAATTAGCACTCATGGTAATTAAATTAGTTCTTCAACAAGCTAAGCATCATCAAGACTTCGTTACCTATTAATTGTTATATGTTTGCCTAAGGACATTAATGACATTTCATTAATTTATTTTTAACACAAGGCCACAGTTGTGAACGATGTGTGTGTGGGTTTAAACAGAATTATTAGCACGGTCTAAATTAATATCTAACCTTGGCAAATTCCTTGAAATTGATAGCCTTCTTCCTCGTCTTCATCCTCCACTATTATATTCTGGTAGACTGTCCCCTTGTAGGAGTAAAATTTTAAAGCTTGAATAATAAGCCCAAGCTAGCTCTAAAGTCAAGGATTGAAATATCTTGGCTCTCATAATTAATGGGCTCTCCTGTAAAGTAAAAGACTTGAATAGTTGCAGCATTGCAGAAAATATCCAATTTCATAAGAAACATAACAATAGAAAATAAATAATACATGAATGATAAAATAACACAGTATTAAATAATTTCAATTTATATATAATATATAAAAAACTCTGATAAGATGGTGGTACAAAAGAAAAAAAAATCTGATAAGTGCAAAATTCGTAAATTATGAATATTGTGAGTTGTTTTTTTAATTAATTTCAAGTAAAACACCAATTAAGCCCACATTAGTGTTATACACACACACACACACACACACACATATTCATATCTCTTTTCTCCTCTTCTGCGAATTTGAAAATTTGTTTAGGTCGAGTCAAGGAAAAAGGGTTTTCCATTTCAGTGATTCCATAAATGCATATGTAGCTCTTTCATTGAAAATTAAAGCCATTTTTTATTGACAAAGTCAATCTCGTAAGATCTTTGGCGAGAAAATGGCTTTGAAGTCTCGAATAAACCAATAGAGTACTAGCTTAGGCTTGAAGAAAACTCTCACTCATGTAATCGATTATTCTCTCTTTATTATTATTTTTATTATTTTACCTGAGAGCCATGGATTCATATCCCTTGTAATTTTTACCAAACTAGCATCCCTCTCATGGAAGCTTCCTTAGAATATGCAAATTGTCTTATATAATTCATAGCAAACAAGGGTTAGAAGAACGTCACCTTCTGATCTGAGCTTCCTCGAAATTAAAGAATATAAATCAAAAGGTACATGTAGCTTTGCAAACTCTTATATATAGCTAGCAGCTAGCTTATTAATTTCTTCATTTTCTTGCTCACATAACTTTTACGTAATGGCCAACCCATATCACTATTACCATAGTTACCTTATAATGACTTGTTGTGTTTTGTTGTTAACAGCTCATATAGGAGGAAGCAACACTTCTAGGAGGGAAGAAGGGTCTAGACTTGGCTGATTCTAGCACTTGATCATAAAGTATATTTTTAGTCCTTTAAGTTTAGATAAAGTTATAATTTGGTTTTTTAATTTTAAAATGTGTATTTTTAATCATTTTAAGTTAAGACCATTAACTTCACTAACAAAAAATAGTAACTCAGTAAATTTAAAATACTAACTCAACAAATTAAAAAGGTTGACATGTCTTTTTAAAGGGTTGATTTTTACATTAAAATATAAAATTAATTATATTAAGGAATTAAATTTGGGTATATCATCATTTTGAATTTGCTGACGCAACATTTTATGTTAGTGAAGTTAACGGTATTAACTTAAAAGAACTAAAAATACACTTTTTAAAATTAAAAAAACTAAAATGGAAAATTACCTAAATTTAAAAAATCAAAAGTATACTTTAGTCTTTATTTTATAAAATTAATTATATAAGATAGATCCAGAAATTCCAAGTTGTATGGGGGGAATATTATATACACTTTTAATTGTTCTATACTATTTTAATGTGAGAAAGACAAAGTTCAATGAGAAAGCTCACCCCAATTTGAGCAACATAAAACTCACAAGCAACAATAGGA
>JBAGKO010209681.1:0-13311 GCA_037177275.1 Acacia concinna
TGTTTCACTTCTCTATTTCCACAAGTATATACATTTAAAGTTATGATCACTCATCAGTTCATACATTATTAATTAAATTTCTGTGCCTACCAGAAGAAAAATTACTAATAGAACAAGTATTTGTTTAGTTTTATAACTGAATCGGAATTGCATATACAAATAGAAATTATATATATATATGGAGAATATTGAAGAAGATGATAACAACTACATATGACCAACCACACAAAATTAAAGCACCATTAACGTCAACCTTTCTCTAATGAATAGTAGTATGTAATATGTATAGCAGTAGGTGATATAATAAAAGCAAAGCCCAACAATTCTATATGTATTCTAGCTTTTCAACTCTCATGTTATTTATAGACGCCCTTACCTTACTCATGTGTTGTCAAAACATGACAAATAAATGATTGGTAGATAAAATTAATAGGGAGAATTTCACTTAAATCCCACATAATCTGACTTTATTTCTTTTGAGGATAAAAAAAATCCTTTTGCTAATTTTTGTACAAGTGTACATACACATTTTAACATTTTAACAATTAGCTAGTAATAACAAAAATTACAAGTGTGCATGAGAAAATTTACGACTGCCAATTGATATTACACAAACATTTTAATAACTAACAATAACAATAATTACAGGTGTACATATTGAAATTTATAACTCGTAATTTGCAACATGTGATACAAAAATTTACAAGTCTGCATGCTCGTAAGTGAATTTACAAGTGCACATGAGTATTACACATACAAGAGTTAACAATATCAAAATAACAAGTATATCCACATGAAGGAGGGGCATTTTGATCATTTGCCATCAAAACCGAATTTTACTTTGGTCATTCAGTATGCTGTAGTTTCAGAATTTTTTGGTCCTTATTTGAACTAAAGTGACATATGGGGGATTAAGTGGAATTATCCCAGATTGTTAAATGATGACTGATAAGTTAGTCATATATGCCCTTTTAAATGAAAATTTCTTAAAATGATTGTGTTGAAGAATCACATGGCCAAGTCTTAAAACCGAAAATGTTTTTCTGTAAAGAGGAAAAACTAGCCCCTATAGAGTCTCCTCTATATATATAAAACTCAGTGACCTCATGCATTTCACAGTTCATCGATTGGATCATCTTCATTCTCAAGCATTTTAGTTCTTGTTTGAGCTTTTGGCTTTTGAGATGATGGCTGGTTCGAAACTCATAGGGTCATTGTTCATTTCTTTGCTGATTTTGGACCTGACATTTGCTGCCAGGTCACCCCGCCACCGGCAACTGCAATCATCGAATGGCGATGCGTCATCTTCCTCTGGCACCGGCTCCGGCTGGTCGTCCTCATCATCTGTTAGTAGTGGGTCTGGATATGAAGTAGGAGTTGACGGTAATTGGATGTTTGATGATGTAGGCAAACCATGCTACAGCCGATCATCATGTGGTAGTGGAGGAGGAGGAGGTGGTGGAGGTGGAGGTGGAGGTGGAGAGAATGGAGGAGGAGGAGGAGGAGGAGGCGGCGGAGGAGGAGGTTGTGTATGTGGAAGTTGTGTATGTGGAGATTCCAACTTTAAAGTTGTAACCAAAGGTTCAGGGACTAAGCGAGTGGAAGGTGGCAGTAATATTCATGGAAACAAAGGTAATTAACAAAGGTGGTGGTCTGGAGTAATTAAGGAAGTGAAACACCAACTGGATATGAATCGGGTTGGGTTATATAAAAAAAGTTAATAAGCTAGATTAATTATGTTATTGTGTGTGTGTGTGTGTGATGTAAACTAATTAAATAAGCTGCAGCTCTCTGCACGTATATGCATGGTTTATTAACGGTGTGATTGTACCTACTTAATATATAATAAATTGACATATTGGTAATAAATCCATAATCATTACAAGTGGCACGAATTTTTTTGTTGGATTTCAAAAGTCAAATAATGATAATTATAGGTATAATATTTACTCCACTTGGTTGCATTAATATGTATATATAAGTAAAATGGGGTTTTTCTTTTTCAAAATTAATTGGTCACTGCTGGTCGCCATCTAAAAGAAAATGGTATTTTGTGTCGATTATAGCAAAAGAAAGTGAAAAATTAAATTAAATTCCCTTCACAATTTTGCCTGGTTGACTAGTGGTAATTAATAATATTCGTCAAGCATTTTAGCGGTTACAGTTAGATAATTTTTCCTTTTTAATTGCTTCGGTGATAATAAACGAAGGAATAGTTTAATTTGAGGGGAAAAGGGAAAAGGAGTGGAAGAATATATAGACCATAATATTTTGAAGGGAGAATGACGGAAAAATCCCCCTAAAATATGTTAATCCCAGATCAAGATCTTAAAATGATCGAATCACTGTAAAGTCCCCTAAAGATTGGTTCAGGATAAACTTTTTCATGAAGTTACATAAATGCCTGTAATCAGGGACAACTACATATATAGAGGAAAACAATAAACAACAATTTCAACTTCACAAATAGTAATAAATTCCCTCTCTGTAAGTATGAGAAAAAAGTATCTCACTCACTGCCTCTATCAGCTACAAATTAAATCCATCCATCCATCTATCAGGTCACGGCCATTTCCATTTAGTGCTCAGTCCCATTTAGTGCTCATATAAGTGATGAGCATTATTATGATAACATTTGAGCCGCTTAAATTTAATTTGAATATATGGTCTAAAATTAAAAATTTTAATTTGTGCTTTTATAAATGATAAATTTATTTTTATGAGAATGAATAGTTATAAAATAATCTCATTATAAATTTCACATATATTAAAATACAAACTTATTTAATATATCAAAATTAAATTAAATTAAATTTGGATGGTTCAAAATCAATCTAACGATAGAGTGATGAGTACAACCCAATACACTTGTAAGGCTTCCAGATTAATTTGGCCAGGACTCATAACAGAATGGCTCGATCATTTCTCTCATTGTTGTAACACGAGTAAAAAAATTTGAACTAAAGCAATGTTCCCTTCTATTTTAAATATAAGATTCATTTTTTTAGAGATTAAAAAAATTAAATAAGTTAGTTAAATATATCATATGTGTGTATTATTATGTTCTATATCAGTTTATAAATTAAGCAAAATAGTTTAGAGAAAAAAATTATAAATAAAAATATTTTAAAATAATTTAATTAGCCTTCTTAATATCTCAAAAAAAATTAATTGAGTTTTATATTTAAGACTGGAGTAATAATAAGAAAATTACATATGCAGTGAACTGATTATAATTTTACTGTCAGATGCCATCAGCGATATTGTATCCACCAGAGTAGTTCTGTTGTACCTAGACACAAACAAGATTAAACTCAGAAAAAGAATTTAACATCTGATTATAATATATGAAATAAATTGCATAATCATATAAGTATATATATATATCTAATTAATAAATACCATATGACTGAATATTATAAAATAAAATTAATGAAATCTAACAACTTCCACAAATCACATGAAATTCTTGGCTCACTTTTTTTTAAGGAAAAAACTATACGAAAAGCAACCAAAAAACTTCTCAATTTAAGCTACCAACAAATTAATTAATTAAAGATGAATAGAAAGACTTCCTTCAAGTTTTTTTTTTAAACAAAGAGAACAAGTTAATTTAGGGCATGAATTATATAGGGTTAAGTAGCAAATATGTCCTGGAGTATCTGCAAAGTCTTAATATAGTCCAGAAAGTTTTTTTATCTTAATGTCATCCTAAAAATATAAAAAATGTAGCAATCTTGCCCCACTTTTATACACAGTTTATTTTCACTATCAGTGTTGATTCTAATTGCTTGCCAAACTGCCACGTGTTTTCTGATTTTTCCACCCTATTATCCTTACTCTTATTTTCTCTTCCCTTTCTCTCTCCTCCTTCACTCTTTGTGGATAAAAAAAAAACAATTCCTTCCCCATTGATCTTCTTCCATCCTTCACCCCACAGCCATTTATGTTTTTATCCCGACTATCCCATTGAAGGCAATAAAATTGAAGAAAGCTAGGAATATCACCTCAAGCACAACATATATATATATATATATATATATATTTATATGTATAGCTAAGTATAAAGTTGGCAAGTAATTAAAAAAATAGGAGAAGCAGGTGAAGAGGCGCATATTGGAAGAATAAGAATCTAGAGTATTCATAGCAGTTTCTAACGAAATTAAATCCGCACATCAATATTATGCTTACAACCAGTGGGTAATCAAGGATCACTCACAATGTCTTCCGAGTAGACAACATAGTTGATAGAATTGGAATTAACAAAATACAAAGAAAGATCGAACAAAAAAATAATTAATAGAAGGGGAAATATAATGGAGGCGTCACGATCGTGGTGATGCAGTCGTGAAGAAGAAGTAGAGGATTCCGAGGGTGGTGGCCGGAGTGCCATATTGCTGGGTGAAGATCAAAGAAGACAGGGGAAGCAATTTTTTTTCCAAAAAGATGAAAGGAGGGGAGAGAAAGGGGGAGAGAAAATATGAGTTAGGATGATGAGGTGGAAAAATCAGCATACATGTGGCATTCTGGTAAGCAATTAGAGTCAACATTGACGGTCAAAATAAATGGTGGTTAAAAGAGGGGCAAGATTACTATGTTTGAGACAATTTTTTTTTTCAGGAATACATGCATTGAGATTTCACAGATACTTTCAAGTAGGGGTGAGAATAGGTCAGGCGACCTATTAGGGTCTTAGGCCTGGCCTAAAAAAAAAAACAGGCTTAGTCTTTTTTTTTGTCTGTTTTATTAAAAAGGCTAAGCCCAGGCTCTTAAAGAAGCCTTTTTGCTTTATCAGGCTTGTCTGTTATTTAAAAAAAATTGTAACACCTCAGCATTATATGTTAGAACTGAAATTGTTATTTTCTTGTTTTGAGACTGATTTATGATGTATCAATGATACAACTTGTTGTAATGTATTTTGGACTCTATTAGGTTTTATATGTGGTTTATTTTCTATTTAGGCCTAGTAATATTATTGTTCAAACATTCTCTATTTTTTTGTCAAAAAAAAAAAGAATCAGGCCTCTTAATAGGCCCAGGCCAGGCTCAGGCCTAGCTAACAGGCTTGTATCCAGGCACAGGACTACTTAATATAGACTAGGCCGGGCCTGTTTAAGCCAAGGCCTGGCCTATTCCCATCCCTAGTACCCAGCAAGATAGACATACCTCCATTTTTGGAGAGACCCACAGTAGCTTGGGAGATCATTTGTATGTGTGTCTATATATATTGAAGCTTGTGCTCACGGTTAGAAATTCTGGATAGTGAGTCTCAACTGAAAATTTTATATGTAACCATATTTTCAAGGGACTTTTTCTTTTAACTATTTGTGAGAAGTATCGGGTATCCAAAATTATTATTATTATTATTTTGTATAACGTAAGAGTTTCTCCTTACTAGACTTAGAGCATAAAGAGTTTTCCTCTCTCCCAATAAGTTTGCTTCACAGGATTCCATCTTGTATTCTTCTCATAGGATCAGTCCACTTACCATCCCAACTAACAGTTTGTTGGTGGGTATTCAAACATATTTATCAGAGCAATAATCACTCATCAAGTGTTAAAATCCTAGGAATATTGCAACTTGACTAATGGTCATTGACCTTAATTGACCATTAATTTCAGACTGAATTGTGTTAATTAAAGAGTTTGTTTTGTCCCTAAACTATTTATAGAGGAGTGATTGGATCTTTAAAAAATTTTATAATGTGGAGCAATTGACATGCCTCTTTTTATAATAACTGAAATTAAATATGTTGTATCATGTTAAAGGTGTCATATGGCTTGCCAATTAGGTATTCATTTGTATTAAACAAGTTTGTCTGTAATATACTATTATAAGTTAATCCTCTAGCCTTTAATATTAAACATATTTAGAGAGTTGATATTGATACTAAATATAATACTTTTATATATTTTATATATGTTATTCTTTTTTTGATTTACTGCTATTGATGTAGGAAAGGGAATGAGAGAATTTAGAAAGATTTATGATTGACAAGGATGTTTTGAAAAATACATTTCTATTAACTAACTCCATTAACTTCTATAATTTAATTAGATTATGATATTATACCTTAAAGACCATAGGAGTGTATAGGTATGATTAGTCAATTCTATAGCTACTCCGGATAGGCGTATATAATATGTGACGGTACCATCATTTTTTTATTAGTATACCATTAGTATATGAACTTTTGGCCCTAGTTGACAAGTCATTTTTCTCATCTTCCTAATTTTTCACCCAAAAAAATGCAAGTTGAATTTTTTCCCCCTTTAACCAATAAGTGCATATTTAGCTAGCTGTGATGACAGATCTGTACATCACTTGTGATGATATTGAAAATTAATCTTTTTTCTGGGTTGAATGATAGCCTTTTTTTTTTTTTTACTAATGTACGTATACCTAGCTGTTAAAACACATGATACCTAATGCCTTAAAATATAATGTCATTGTGCTTCCAAAAAAAAAAAGAAGAAGAAGCACCAATTACTCCTTAATAATGAAATTTAATGTGTTAATTATTTTTCCATGATTGTAGGGTTAATATTATTTTTGGCTCATGAGGTTTACGGTCATTTTATAGTTTTGGTCCTTAAAGTTTTAAATAGGTTTTACTCCCTCAAACTTACTCCATTTTAAAATGACGTTGACGGTCACAAAAGACCTATTAAATAAATCTCCCACAAAGACCCGTGGCATGTTGTATCAATAAATTAATGCGCCACTCCACTAGCCAGCCACATGATCTGTTTTGATATGGAAGCTGTTTCTCTTTTTAAATCAAACACAACTTCTTCTTCTTCTTCTTTTTTATAATTACCCAATAATGCAAGCGGTATTTTTTTTTACCTATAAATTAATAGAGAAAATCAAAGGATTCAGAGATGTGAACATCCTGCAAACTCCGATTCGGCAATTAATCTTGGACAAGCGGTACTCTTCTTGAAATATTTTAAACATAAAAGTGCCTTTAACCCTATTTTTCAAATAAAAAAACTGGCGTGGGTCTTACATATTATTCTTGTAGTAATTTATTAATAAGGCCTTTCAAACTTAAAAAAAAATGAACCCCCAAAAATCTTATAACCATTAGGACGATGAAGAAATGGAGAATTATTACAGCCCGCAATTTTTTTTATAAGTACACCCACTTTCATTATTCCGATTCTTTTTTTTATCAACTAATATATGTATATATATATATGTATGTAACCACAAGACTTGTTAATACACTAGGTAGACTTGTTGAAGACATAAAGCAAGCTCAGCTTTCTCCAGAACTCGGAAATCTTGAAGCTCCAACGAGTTGGCCTCTTTTGATACACTAGCAAGGATCCCAATTACTTTTTAGAGCCATTCTCAGGCTTTTTACTATATCCTCCACTGATACGCTGTATTCCTCACTCATCTGCACATCATATATATATATATATATATATATTGACGTAAAATAATAAATACGTCTAAATAGTTGTTCCCAAACAAACATATACTACCATTAGTCCTTAACACACTGACTAATTTGGGGAGATTGGAGAAGTCAAATAAATTATTTTAAAGAATGCTTATTTATCATTATTTTTCGAAATTAATTGAACTAACTTATAAAAAGATATATAATGAAATGATAGGCATAAAAAGTTGTGCAGTGTACCAACCTGGGCAATAATGGTGACATCAAGAGTAGAGGAGCCGAAGGGCACGACGCTGTTACTAACGACATTGAGATTAAGGCTTTTGAGTTCATCAAGGATTATAAGCATGATGGATTTCTGTTTCTTACAGAGGATTCTTATCAGCACTTGTTTGTTGTCAGAGATTCTTGCTTTCACCTCAGGCAGCAGCACATCCTTGTTGCTGTTGTTGTTGGCTGTGTCTTTGACGCCACCACAGTCGCCGTTAGAGTTATCTTCACTCATCGACGGCATGCCTCCGTCAACAAAATTATCATCATCTGCCAAAGACAACACCATCTTGTTCTTCGTCTCTAGCTCTAGCTCCGTCACACGTTCTTGAAGCTGCTTCACGTAGCTTATAGCTTCGCTCAGTATAGTCGACTTATCAATCTACGCATATAATTAAATGTTTAATTAACATGAGACAGGTTTCATAGTACGGACTACTAATTAGTTTAAGGTACGAAGTTGTTGTTGGAACCTTTTTCAGGCCAGGGATGGTGGCTGAGAGAGCAATGAACCTTTCTGTGAGTTCCTGTCTCCTTCTTCTCTCAGCCATTATGTGATCTGTCGCATCAGCCCCGCTTCTAGACTTCTTCGTCCCTCTGACGACGTTCACAGGCTGTGGTTCATCGTTAATAAGTGTTTCAAAGCTCCGTTTGGGCTTCAAGGAATAACTACTGATATTGTCGTTGATCTGATACGAATAACTACTAGGGCCTGTGATGTCTGGTATGACAATGGATTTGCCGTAAGACAGAACGCAGGAGGTAAGGGGTGTTGTTTCAGAAGCGCACTGCTGAGAGTTCACGACGGAGTTGGTGGTGACGCCAACGTGGTCCGCCACTGTGGCTGGAGCCAAAATGGCTTCACTCTCTGGAGATACAATAGTCGGGTCTTGCAGGATATCTCTGAGAAAACACTCTCCAGCTTCATCATCATCCTGATCTGAGGTCATTCCTTTTAAAACATATTCGTTTTCCGTTTCCTTGAAAACAAACATACGTAAATTATGAAGCTTGAAGTGATGACAATGGAGCGTTAAAGATCAAGCATGATGAATATAAATAGTGAATTTGTAATGTGTGAGAAGCTTTACTTACCAGTTCAGAGAGCCAAGCATCCCAATAAATCTGATCCATTGTGAGAAGTGAGAATGACGAGAAATGAGAGGCCGTGTGTTTCCCCTTATAACCAAAAGAACATGGAAATTGCAAAACAACCCTTTTGATTTATTCACTTCTTTCATGGACACTTACCTTGTTTCCTTTTTTGGGATGAAGGCAGAAACAAATTCCAAAGCGAAAAATGCATTATGGTTATCTTCACTTTGAACAATACTCCTATAAGAAAAACCTAATAGAGAAATACGGTATATTAGCTTTTTTTTAATGTCCCAACCTTGTAAATATTCTTTTTCTTTTGATTATTACATTATTTAGAAAGGAAATAACATTTTGATATCTTATAGGCATCAAATAATATATACAATTTGTTTTTTTTTAAAAAAATCAAAATGGCATAATTTTTTATGTTTTTTTGTTTGAAAAAAAATAAAAATCCACAATTGTACAATTTTATCAACGTAAAGTATCAATATTTGGTTCATTTTATATAGAATTTAATAATAAAAAATGGTAGATTGGGAATTTTAAAAAAAATATATTAAAGGAATCAAGCCATCTTAAAGCACCAAATTAGTATATATAAAACCAAGGACATTACGATATCTTGTGGATTTTCGCTTTTTAAAAAATAAATCAAAACCACACAACTTTATATTATTTATTTTTCAAAAAATATAAAAGTGAAAAATTCTATCACCATAAGATGTCAAAAAAAAAAATCACTCCTTTTATGTGGAATTTAATAGTGGAAAAATAATCATTCCTTTTACGTGGAATTTAATGAGGGAGACACCATGGATGTATCCAACCGGGCCTCTCGAAATAATACGCCCTTCGTGTTAAATTATAAGAGGTAACCGTTACTTTTATTTCATCCTAAAATATAAATAACATTAATGAATGCATTGTGTTTTAATTTTTTTTTTAATTTTGCTCTTATTTAATATCAATGTATTAATACTTATGTTGATCATAAAAATTATCATTTTTAGAAAAGAAGAGGGGGTAAAGGGAGAAAAAGTAATGGACTTTAATAAAGATATTCTCTCTTTTATTCTATATCGATTTATTCATTAATAATGGTATTTTAATAAAAATGAGTAATAATCTTAACATATTTATTATTCTTAACCGTATTTCGAATTACGAAATTCAGTTAAACATCTTTTATAATTTTTGACAATGGGAGTAACTTTTTTCCCCAAAAAACATTTTCTTACCAGATATTTAATGCACACATGATAAAAATCACGAAGGGTGAGTGCAATTATTTAAGCACTCGTGCCCCTCATTATGTTTTTTATGCCTCCGGTGTACCTCATTATTGCGACAGAGAAGACAACTATGAATAAACATGTCACACTTTTACGTATTTTATTTTGTACATTTATTTTATAAACTACGTAAAAATTTTGTGGGTCCGGGCTAATTGATTGTGTTCTCCGATCCTTCTCCTCTGCGACTCTGCGTGGCCGCCTTTCTCTGTATTTATTTTGTAGGAATTCGTCTCTTTCTCCCCTCGAGAAGCATCGAACGCTCCAATTGCAGTGATTGTGATTGTAACTTTGGGAAAATTTCAGGTCACGACCAGTATCAGATTAATTAATTATTATTAGAGATAAAAACATATCTTAAATTTCAAGGCAATCCAGTAGTCCGGCAATGAAATTAATTTACGAAGTGGAAAGACAAAAATAACGCTTTCAAAAATAAAGAATAAACAAGCTAATTTATAAGTGGTGAACACATCATGAATAAATAGAATTAATTTTTTAACAATAACATGTTAGAGTATGATCAAGTATTTTTCCATTTACAAATATCAATACATCATGAATAAGTGGAATATTTTTATAAACAGTTTTAGGATGGTAGGCCCGTTTGGATTGACTTTTGCATAATAGCTTTTGGAGCAGAATAGATTTTTCAGAATAGCTTTTGTGATAATATAGGTTTGGATAAAATGTGAGTGTTTGGGTAAGAATAGCTTTTACGTATTCTGAGGTAAGTATGTGAGAGGAGTTTTGTCTCGACTTGCGCAAACCTAGGTTTCATAATGAAAAGCAAAAAAATTTCTCTATTTGTAAACCATAGTTTCAAACCATGATTTTTGTCAAACCATGGTTTTGAAATAGATTGGGGTGTTTGGCATTTTTTACCAAATCATGGTTGGAAACCATGGTTTGATGCAAACCATAGTTTCAAATCTTTGAACCAAACAGGCACAGGTGAAAAAGTGCAATTCCACTTATTTTTGGAAATATTTCACTTATTCATGATGCATTTACTACTTACAAATAGAATTTGACTTGATCATGCTCCAATGTATTCTTGCTAAGAATTTAATTTCATTTGTTCATAGAATTATTCCCTTGTTTATGATGTGTTAGCCACTTGCAAACTAGATTGTTTCTCCTTTAATTTTTAAAGGTTAAGTTTGTCTTTTTACTTCACAAATTAATTTCACTAGGCCCCATAGGACTATAGTGAAATTTTAGATTTCTTTGGGAACTAATGGAAATTAATTTACTATTGAAGTCCTTATCTAAAATTTTCCCCATAATTTTAGTAATATCTAAGGAAAAAAGTAAAAAAAATGAAGGGTGGTCTATTATAAGATAATAATCTATTTTTACTTTATATTAATGTGAATAAAAATAATGGGTGAAGATGCAAATTTAGCTTAACTTTTTTGCAAAGAGCACTAAACACAATTATCTTTTGTTAGGTCCAACGTATATGACATCGTCGTTAGCCTTAAAAAAACATCAACTTACCGACGTAATTCTAACGGAAATTGGATTACCGACTGAATCCATTCTGTTGGTAAAAAATGTGTGGCACTACAAAAAAAAAGCCCAGATTATCGACGGAATTCCGTCGGAAAAATAGACTCCGACGGACGTTACTGACGGAATTCCGTCGGCAATAACTTATCGACGAAATTTCCAAGGGAAATCATTCTGTCAGTGAAAAAACAATGGCTGACCAGTTTGCTAATGGAATAGTTTTGACAGAAATCACCCACGGATTCTGTGGGTCGTGGGTGATTTTCAACACTGTTCCCCCCCCACATTTTTTCCTTATTTATTTGGAGGATATACGTTTTAACAATGAAAGTTATTAATATTTTAACCAAAATATCATGATCATTAAAATTAAAATGTCACAAAAGTAGTTCAAAATAATTAAATACTAAATGTCACTGGTTTAAAGTAATTGAAACAATTAAAAAGGCCAACTATAAACTAAAGGCCACAAGTCACTAGAAATATATATCATAATGAAGTCACATATGATTAACTCTCATTTTCAACTTCTTCATTATGTTGCATTGGGAGCATCATCATTGCGATGGTTAGAGAAATTAAGAAATTGAATCCCGATTCCTTGCAATGCAAACATAATAAAGTTAGTATCTTGTTTAAGGTGTTGATTCTCCTGCTTAAGTTGTTGAGTCTCCTCTGTGAGCTCTATTAATCTTGTCTGCATTTCTTGAACATTAGAAACCTCTGTTGTGTTGATGGAAGGAGGTGAGGCAGAAGAAACAATATTTTTATTTTTTGATCCCAACCCATAGGTGCGGCCCTTCTTGTTCTTCCCACCTGTAACCTCTAACCACAAACTAAGGTCATCCTGATTAGGTTGGACACAGCCATCCTCAGCACTGATAGAAGCCTTTAGTCTCAAAAATTCATCCTGTAAACAAAATACAAAAAATAAGTAAGAATTATATAACGCAGGTTGAAAAAGATGCTTTGAAGGCTTTGATTGTTATTTCAAACAAACAATAATTTACAAAGCATAAGAGAGTATGAATAATTCATGGGGCGGAACAAGACAACTAAAAGAGAAAAAAGAAGAAGGAAGAATTGCTCAACCCATAACATCAATAAGCTGAATTGAATAAAGCTTTCCACTTTAAACTGAAAATAATTGGATTAAAGCACCAGCTTTGGAGAACAACCCATAACGCATACAAGAATAAATGACAGTTTCAGCCGTAGTTAATATCCATCATCTATTTTTGTTTAGATAACTAATATTGGATGGAAATCAGAATCACTAGTCACACAAAACAAATAAAAATCAATAACTGAAGAAAGCTTAAATCAAGAAATCTCTTTTTGACAACAAAGCAAAAAGTGATGAAGCATAGCCAGGTAAACATTTTATACAGGGCATATGCTTTTTTGCCACTCGTCCACAGAAAAATGTGATGAAACATTATTCTGTACCTAAATCTTCAAGTTTCATTTTAGTCAAACTTTGGCCAAAAAAAAGCAAAATGTGAATAAAAGTTGTTTGGAAAAAAAAAAGAATAATATCTTATAACTATTAAGTATTTGTTATTGAATACTCAAGATACTGATACTTTTAAGATTAAAATATATTACAAATTCTATTTTAACAAGTTATAAGCTAATAAAACAAATGTGTGATTCTGTGCAAATGTATGGAAGACACTATAATCTACAAATGGAGACTCTGCAAGCTCACTGCATTT
>JBAGKO010209792.1:0-13300 GCA_037177275.1 Acacia concinna
TTCAACAGAGAAAGTGGGTATGTATATGTAGACGAAGGAGAAATTGAAGATTGTAATTTAGGGGCATGTATATGTATATGTAGATGTGCATAGCTAGATCCAGACCTTATATATATGTAGATTGTTTATATATATGTAGATTGTTGTTTGGGATTGGGTTCCAAAAGTTTGATATGTTTTTTGCTAATTTATAGTCTTTTTTCTCATAAGTAGTTGACATTAATCATCATTGGCTGAATATTGTGTTGGAAATCTGATGTATTGTTAGAAAAAATTGTCAATAGGTGTAAAGATAGTTGTCACTACGGGAACCGATAGTTGTTAATAACAACTTTATCTTATAGGTTAACAATGGTCATGGGTATTGTTTCTATTACTTTAAATTTTGATGTAAATTCTTAAATGTTGAACATTTAAATTTAAATCAAATGTAAATATCAGTGAACAAAAATTATGCCGACTTTTGTATTTAACTAGTTGTCATTAATAGCAATTTATGTTCATATTTCCAACTTATACCAATATGTACATAGAACAAATGAGTACATGACCAATAGAAGTTGGCGCAAATTGGTAGGCATTTGCGTCACACCCATCTGTTCCTGGGTTCGATCCCAGAGAACATAAGGTGTAGATAATTTCTATTGGGAGCTCTCTTCTTAGGGCACCTCAAAGAGGTGGTTACCTTTCGGGCCTATTCAATTGGGGGCGTTTGGACTAGTTGGTTCATGGGCTCACCGAATCTGGGAGCTCATATTACAACTAGATACCAGGACTCAGTGGGTTTGTGGACCAAAGGTCCACCATCGAAAAAAACAAATGGTATAGGTGCTTCTACTGACAACTCCATGGGCACTTGTTGACAACTTAATGGGCACCCATTGACAACTCAATTTGCTTCAATTGACATCAAGTATAGGCTTACATTGGCATGTCAGTGAGCAATTGTGTTTAATATTTTCTGAAATGATATTAGGTATAGGTGCTTCCACTGACTACTCCATGGGTACCCATTGACAACTTAATGTGCTATCATTGACAACTATAACTTTAGTTTGTAGCCTCGTGTAATAAACCATAGTAATATGCAATTCATAGGCGGATTATATATTCATACATATTACGATATTGTAAGTTGTCCATAGCATGCAAATCAACCACAACATATTAAGGAAAGCAACATATATAAATAAAATTAGGTGTTGCCACTAACAACTCCATGAGTATGTACTAACAACTTTATGGGCCTGTTTTGACAAGTTGATATTCTACATCTAACAACTAAATTTACATCAAAATATAAAGTAATAGAATTGAGAGTTGAATATAGTATTGTATTATATCCATAACTAACTCATATTAGGATTCTTGCAAGTTCTAACAATGAGTCTAGCCTTATTGCACTTCCCACGATGATAAACTTTTTTATTTTGAAATGAGACTCAATCCTCCTTTTTTTCAATTTTCCCAAAGGCTTCTAGTGGTTGGCGGCTGTAACAACATTTGTGTCATCACAGTACCCCCAACATATGTTGTATAACCGCCTTCACTAACTACAAACCTCCCTCTAATATGAATTAAACATAATGGATTCTTCCCACTGAATTAAACCTCTCCCAATAAACTCTTTTACATTTGATTTAAATTTAAATGTTCAGCATTCAAAAAGTTACATCATAATTTAAAGTAATATAAATGATACATATGACCATTGTCAACCTGTAAGATAAAGTTGTCATTAACAACTATTGGTGCCCCATAGTGACAACTATCTCTATACCTATTGACAAATTTTTCTAACAGTATATCAGATTTCTAACAACACAACATTCAACCAATGATGATTAATGTTGATTGCTTATGAGAAAAAAGACTATAAATTAGCAAAAACCATATCAAACTTTTGGAATCCACTCCCAAACAACAATCTACATATACATAAGGTCTGGATCTAGCTACACACACACATATATGCATATATATGCCCCTAAATTACAATCTTCAATTTCCCCTTCGTCTACATATATATGCCCATTTTCTCTATTGAAATTGAGTAAATGTTCAACTCCTTCATCACCTATAAGGTCCACAAATATTGTTGTATCAAGTGTCATTGTAAACATGATGTGAACTCTGTCAATCTCTTTTCCCACCACTGTCAACCTACAACATATAATTGTCATTAACAACTATCGATGCCAATATTGACAACTACCATTGAACCTATTGAAACCTTTTTCCAACTAAGAACAGCTGATGTTCCAATAACACAACATGCACCCCATGATGATTAATTCCAATTACTTACGCAAAAAAGGACCATAAATTACCCAAAAACATATCAAACATTTGGAAACCATTTCGAAACAGCCATAAACCACAACTACAATATTTAGCTATCACTTACAGTTGTCATTAACAACTTTATCTTATATATTGACAACTATAGGTGCAACCATTAACAACATGTTTTCCTTCACACACTAGATGTCAAAATCAGAACTTTTTATATCATCTTCTTTCCTTTGCCATTCCATTGTAGAAATAGAGCAACATGAAGCCCAAAACAAAGCACACACTTTTCCAACATGTGAAGCCTATCCAACTATATACAAATAAAGATGATCATTTTAATGCCCACACGCACATCCTTGATAGTTTACAAAAGGAATTTGCAACACTCATAACATGCTAAACTAGTAAATATCATTCAATTGAAAAAAGAAAAAAAATATATAGTCAAGCCAGAAAGAAGCAACTTTTTACCGTAATACTCAGCTACAAATGTATAAGACTAATCAAAAGGATTTTGTGGATGACAACTATATGCATAGCTTTTCAAATCTGGGATAGTTTGTTCCTCATCAGATGGTTTGTTGTTGTAAAACAAAGGGAAAATAGATAGATGAAGGACAAGGAAAGAGAATAGGAAAAAAATGCTTGTCAGAGGAAAGAGAAAATGTCCTTTAAGGGCAGAATGGACAATTGGCACGTTGAATTAACTGCAAAACAATCCTAAGGACTCTTTTGCAATTATGCAATTTCACGTGACCGTTTGATCATATATGCCTTTGGCCGGGACCAAATTGCAATTTTCCCTAAAAAATCATATTGTAAATACAATTTATGTTTAAGACAATAGTATAAGCAACTTTTTTGTTAAATGCAATTCCTTCATAAGTTGCTTTTTGGATAAAAGCCCATTAAATAAATCTATAACCCAAATAACAAAAAAACCCAAAATAAGCCAAAAACATCTTTTTTGTGGTTGAAAAGTGACTTTTCTTATTTTTATCACGCCTTATGTTGGAACTACTTTTAACCCTAAATATATGACATGGTTTGTAAGTCTTACATCACCTGATGAGTATTTGTACAGTCAGTGATAGTTTTTGGATGCTTTGATGTAACTTTTTGAAGCCTATATATGTAATATTGATTTTGATCCTAAATATAAGATCCAATTGAACTTTTTAAAGAATATTAAGAAACTAATTAAAGTATTTTAAACTTTAAAACATTTAAATTTATCATTTTTATTCCAATTATTTTGTTTAACTTATAAATTGATATATAAAATAATGATACACTACATGATATGATTAAGTAACTTATTTATCTTCCTTAACATCTCCAAAAAAAGTCAATTGACCTTATATTTAGGACCGGAGTAGTATTAGTTAACAAATAGTTACTTCATTAACCCTTATTTTTATTTTTTCGAATATGATTTCTTGTGAGGGTTATTGTAATAGAGTTAACAATTCACTACAATAACTTAACGGTTTTGCACTTTTGACTTCCATCCATATGGCCCATTCATATTATAACAAATATGCAACACGTTCACGTTATGGTATATTGTAATTAGTGGTATTTGTAGTATGTACCTTGTATAAGAATTTATTCCATTTTCTTATTTAAAAAATAAAAACAATTCCAATGCATATATATGTTCACAATTCTAAAGATTCCACTAAAGAAAAAAAGGTTCCAAAGATGCATTTTTCTCCCTTCATTATTTCAACGCCCCTTCTCTTGCAAGAAAGATTTTGAACTTGTGACAGAGAAACTTATTATATGTGTGAGAGCATCCTTCAACACACTACAGTGTGAAATTATCAATTTTAAAGGAAGATGCTTTAATGCTCAGTCAAAATATTCGTTGGAAACTTCTTAGTGACATCATCTATGCCAATACAAAGGAGCATGCATCATTACATGCTAGAAATATTAAAGAGAACCCCACCTCAATTGGAATTATGGAGATACCATGAATATATCTCAAAGTTGCAAAGCAAAAATGTTGTGACCACAACATCATGGATCTCACATAGCAATAGAGAAAGACAAAGGACTTCACATAATCCTACATCCTTTTGCCGAATCTACATGAGCATTTATAAACATTCTCTTTTTATATTTTTGCCAATACTATACTTATCTATTAGCATTCCTTGTGAAAGTTGCTTAAACAATCTATGCAATTTATCTCGAAATGGTTTCATGAAAGCTTCTTTCATTTGCATTAAATTTAAACCTCTCTAACTTATTTTCTTTACATCATGATAACTGTGTGCTTACTATATTATATTTCTTTTGATTTGGGGAGACAAAACCAATTCATCTTGAATTCATCTTTGATTTCATTACAAACTTTTTGCTGATGTCAAATATAAGGGTAGAGAAATGTATGAAAAATATGTTGCATCGAATTTGTTTACATCTATATTCATATTTTTCATAAAAGATTTGTCATCATCAAAAAGGGGAAGAATGCTAGATATATGATTACTTTTGATGATGTCAAATATAATACCTCATATAAAGAGCAAAAGTTTACATCATGTATTTATTCTCTTATATTGACTAACTAGTATGTTGAATGTGGAATATTTTATAGACTAGTTAAGAACATGATATCAAGTTGAGGTTTAGAAGATAATTATGAAAAGGAAGAATGAAGATATCAAATATGTGGATGGAAGTTGAAGGTCATGTAATGGCTGGAGTTAATGTTGTTTGCTGGGAGAATGAAATTGCCAAAGAAGTTGCACGATTTACAACAGAAATACTATATGGATTTATGGCACACATATCGAAACTTGACTGAGGTAGTAACTATGTAGTTACAATGTATGTAATGGCTGGAGTTAATGTTGTTTGGCGGGAGAATGAAATTGCCAAAGAAGTTGCACGATTTACAACAGAAATACTATATGGATCTATGGCACGCATATCAAAACTTGACTGAGGTAGTAACTATGTAGTTACAATGTAGAAGGAAGTTTGAAATCCAACTCGTATTCTGAATCCCATTGCTTGGAAAGAAGCTAACTATGGTTGAAAGGCTTAGTTTGATAAATCTAAGAATCCAAACATGGTCAGAATGCATGGCAATTATGCAACTACACTAAAACATGGTGTCAGACATGGAAGGAAACGACATTTGCTTTAATATGATGGGAATTCATAGGGTCGAGGCAAGTCATTTTTTTTGCCAAAGGCAAGTTGGGTTTTTAACTTCAGAAAAACACATTTCACATGCTATCGTGTTAGTAGTGTAAGTATAATGGTGGATTTCAAGATGAAAGATCACGAGGAAAAATAGGATAGGTGTGTCGTTTGTGTAATGAGCTATAGCTAAGATAAAAGTTGGATTGTGATATCAAAATCGAAATATAAGAAATGCAATGATGGGACACTCCCAATCAAATTCAATGGTTCAATAATTAAAAAAGCATGGCTTTAAGCTGCAAGTCATAAGTGCTCCCAACAAAAATATTCATACCATCAACACTGAGCTCCAAAAGAAAAATAATAATAACAACGTAGACATAGCAATTGAGGACAACATGAAAGTGGGAAAAAATCCAAAGGGGTGGCAGTAGCGGTAATGCCTTAACAACTTGATAAAAATTAATTGATTAACATATTATAGGAAAAGTAACATACATTGTGAGTTCATGTCATGAGTAAAATAGTAATTTATATTGTTATCAAAAAATATAAATAGTAACTTATATTTTCAATATAATATTTAACTTTAAATATATATATATATATATGAATTAGTTTTAATTTACTACTCTTTAATAATTTACTAATAAAAGTAGGCTCTAAGCAATCTAGCCATTATTATTATTGTTATTAAATATGAAGAAAAATGTATAGTTTTTAGCAATCTGGTTCCATATATTTGAAGTTGTTGATCATAATGTTTTTAAGATAGAATTGCGAGCCTAAAGCATCTATGTATTTTTTCCCCTAGTTATAGCATAGAAGTCAAAAGGCCAATTTTTGCACGTTCCTACTTCCTACTAGCTAGTCTCTCATTCTCCTTCTCAATCTTCCTTTCTCTCCCATTCTTGCATCTAGCTTCTATAGCCTTCAATCATCCTCCTCATTTATTTGTATTTCTTGCCATTCTTACTTTTCTTTTTGTTGTTGTGGGGTAACTAGTTTCTCACGTTCTATTCCAAAATTTGTTGGTTTCTAATATCAAATTTGGCTTTTCATTTGTATTGTGCTTGACCAACTAACTAATATTTTACTATTTTCATTTTGAACCTTTGAGTGCTCCGTTTAGTTGTTTAGAAAATAAATCATAGTTGGATAGCACCTCCCCCTTAGAAATGCTATCTTGGTTGGGGACAATTGGACAATACCTCTCCTTTAGAAGTTCTATCTTGGTCAGGTTTGTTAAATGGTGTAACATCCTACTTTTTATACCCTTTATTGTACCTCAATATGGCCCTTGGAACCCCTAGTTATGACTAAAGGTTGGAAAAATTAGGGGAAATTTTTTTCCTCCCATCGCAACATACATGCGTCATGAACATTATAACATAGTTTATATACATCATACAATACATTTGAAAAAATTATATCATTAATACCGCCATAGCAAACAAGCTAATATCTAATATATATATCGATCTCAGAATATATGTATATATACAAGCCATAAGCAACACAATAAGCATATATAATAAGCCTAAGTCCTCCTATTTCCTTTGCCTTCCGCTGATCTTTTACCTATATTGTGGACAGGGTAAGGTTTCTTGAGAAACCTTAGTAGCATAACCATAATCAGTAACAGTATAATGCAATGCATGTCATACTATATGCAATACTCATACTACCCCTCTAGTTCCCTCTCTCGACATTTACCTTGTACAAGGAATATGCATGTGACTCTACCTCTACCACATAGCCAAGACACATAAACAGTGAGTCATACATCTCATACATAACATGCTAGCTCAACCACAACACATTAAACAAGCTCCAACAAACAACAGATAAGCAAAGTAATATAAGTTAAGGTTAGAGATTTTATCTATCGAGTACTCCTGCACAATGTTTGCGTCCTTTCTCTGCTTCTGGTGTTGCACTGGATCACTAGATCACTTCTTTGCAATGCCTAAACAGGCCACAATGTAAAGGCATTACTGTATGCTACTAGCAATATACCACAGACCTTTCTTCCTTTCACACCTAGGGCTGATGGTTTTCCAGTATCCAAACAACATCCCTCCCCTTTATCCTTTGGCTAGAACACTTGGACAACATTTTTCCCTTAGAAATGCCCTAATAGAACTACATAGGCCAAGGCAGTTGGACAACACCTCCCCCTTAGAAATGTTATCTTGGTTCTGGACAATTGGATATCACCTCCCCTTTAGAAATGCTATTTTAGTCTAGGACAATTAAGCAGCACCTCACCCTTTAGTATGATCACATGTGTGGGCTGGTCGGGTATCATATCCTCACCACCCATCAATTCTCCATTGTGCTACACAATGGAATGGAGTGAGAGTTCAGAGCCAATGCGACGTCGGAGGGAGTTTAATTCATATTTCAATTTTTGGGATCATTTATGTAACTAAAATCTTTTCTTTTCAACAAAATTCCTTAATAAAAGTTGTTCTATGTATTTTTATCTTTTCAATGATTGTAATTTTATTAGATTTGAGATAATTTTTGGAGTTAGGATTTTGAGAATGTTTTGAGTTTTGACAATATAAAACTATAGAAATGTATAGGGATATTAATAGATACTTTTAATTGGTTTGAATTTTTGATTTGGTTGTTTTATGATTCTATAATTATTTTTAGTAAAATCAGACCCAAAAATGGTTACTTTAGACTTGTTGTGGCTTATTAAATTTGTGTTAAACAATGTATTTAGGCTAATGGAGGTATTATTACAGTTTTGATCGATTTAGATTGTTTGAAAAATTTGAGATTTATAAAATAACAATTTTATGTTGAAAATCTAAATTTTAAATTGGGGATTTTGTACAATTATATGTAATTGGTGTAAACTTATGATTCAACGGAGTTATTTGAGTTAAGGAAAATGCAAAATTAAGGTTAGAACAAATGATTGGGATTAAAATGTGAAATTATAATTTTTGGGTAATTAATTCAAAACTTTTAAGTTAGGTAAGTAAATTAATTATGTAAATTGTGTATTAAATTTGTGTCTACATTATTGTGTGAATTGATTTGTAATCGGATTGTGGTTGCTACCTTTATTCGTCAAATATTGTAAGATTAAGCTTGGAGTTGAAGTAACCAGGGTTAATTTATTCTATATGCATGTTTTAGGCTATAAGGTATTTTCTAACCCTTACTTTAATTTTATTTGTACTACTTGTATGTGTTTTGAAAAATCATATGTGTGTTTGAATATTAACTTGTTTCAGTGTAGCAGTGTATTTTCCAACTTCTATAAATGATTTGTGATTATAATTGAGTTATTACTGTTGTGATGATTATGAGGTCTATAAAATGCTACTATTGTGAAATGCTTCTGAAAATTATATTGAATATATTGTGTTATGTTATGGGATATGTTGGGTTATGTAGAAGAGATATTGTGAAATTGTGTGCCCATCGACTCTCTCATTCCTGTCCCGGATTTGAGTTGAGTGTTTTGGGTGGACACCTCACTGTTACAGTATATCAGTGATGATATGGGAGGGGGCAGTTTTCTTGAAGTGACTAGCTAACCTTTGGTCGGGTATACTAGAATTGATAGGTTGTACCACGCTCATAAGATATAAAGATCAGTATGATGGATGAGTGGGGATGGTTTAATTATTGAATGTATTATGTATTGTTTTACTATTGAGAATATTGTTATGAATATTCATAAACCTACTTTTCTTACTTACAATCCGTTCTTGCATATTTTGTAAATTGATTTTGGTCACTGGAACTTCGTGTTTCACCTCATTATTATTGATATTTTTTTAGGCGAGACCTCTCATCAAGTAGAGGTCAAGGAAAATAGGCGGAGGCATATGTGACGGTAGCCTTGTATGCCTCTTGATTTTTTGGGATTGTATTATTTATATATTGCCATCATAAGGTCATCATATTTTAATATACTTTGATATTATTTTGGATAACTGTTAGATTCTTATTAGGCCAGCGGCCTTATTCATGCATACTCTGATATTTTGGTAGATCTACAATATTATATGCGTTGGAATCTGTTCGGTCTAGACCCTTTGTGGTGGGGTTCAGTGTTATGTATGTGGACTATCAGCTGGGTTTCTAACCCTTATTTGGATTGTGTCTTTAACCTTATGTGTGGGTTACTGTAGTGGGTTTATGGGTGGGTTTTGTGACATGAACCCTGATGTGTTAATTTTGTTGAATTAATCAAAATATTTTGGGAAGTAATAGACAAATCCTTTTTATAACCATGATAGACTCTTTGAATTCAGTTTTACTCTTTTTTATCATGATTAGTCTTATATGTTGGTTTAATTCTTTTAACTATAATAGTGTTTTGGAAATATGGTTTGAAACTTTTCTATCATGATTAACTATTATAAAAATCCAGCTGGATGATTTAATACATACTAATTAGGCTTAATACCTTATTTAATAGAAATGGTTTTTTCATATCCATGCTTAAGAGGAGAAGGACAAAATGGTTCACTAGTTCTTCACTTTTATAAATCTAAATGAGTTTTCCTAGTATCTCTCTAGTATCTTGATAATTACTTTTAATCTTATAACAGATTGTTTTACTGTATATAGTATTTTGTAAAATTGCTGAACTTTTCTCCCAAAAAAATCATTCCCTCAAGTACAATATGATTTAAAAATCAGGATTTTTTTATTTGAATAAAAATCAGGATTTCATGATTTGGAGAATTCATAATGTGTAGCAAGAGACATCTCTTACATACCCTAAATCTAAACCTAAACCCAAACTTAGACCCTAACCTTGCTAACTTAATTATGGACTCATGCGCCTTTGTCACCTCAATGCAATTCAACTAGCTCTTTTTTTATATGTTTTTGGCTAGCAATTCAACTAACTCATAAACGCACCCCCAATTTGGTCACCTCACTGTGAAAAATAAATCCATTCCCCCATTGCAATACACTTTAAAAAAAAAAAAAGAAAAACTAAATCACTATAGAATTTTGTGGCCTTATAGGAAGTAATAAGGGTTTTAACCAAACCCGCCCAACAAGAAAAAAATTTTAGTTGGGTTTAAAAAAGTGGGACTATTTTTATGTGGGTCTTTTTAGTCCGAACTTATATAGATCCAATTTACAATTGGTTGACACGATGGGTTCACAGCTTAGCCTGTTTTATCTTTTTTTTAAAGGATTTACAAATGTCTAAAGCCAGAAAGAGTAAATAATTAGTTTCTCAATAAAAGATGATATTGATGCTAATACAATTATATTAAGCCATTTATCTTATTGTCATTTACTTATTTAAATTGAAGATAATATTATCTTTCACTGTGTTTTATCATTTGTGCCTGATTTATTTGTAAACAATGAAAGTACACGAGCTCAAGAAAATTTTTCAGCTTAACACCATGCTTCAAATTCGGATACCATTAATATTGATTAATTGTTGATTACTTGATTGTATGGATTTTGAATTTATTTTTGGTGTGTATTTTGTAATGTGTGGACTAATTATGTATGCTTTAATTTATTTATATTTTGTAAATTTACACTTTAAAACTTTGTTTAATTTATATTTTGTAATATTTTATCATTTATGTTTGAATTTTAAAACTTTGAATTCAATGTTTGAATTGTTTATAATCTATGCATTTTAATTTTTTTTATGGTTTGAGACTTTCGATTTGTAAAAAAAAGTTAAACATGTCGTTCTTAAAAAAATTTGAAAAGTGAAAAAAAGGGGGGGTTAGGAGGCCCCTTGGCCAAACCATATAAATACTGTTCTTTTTAGCTAGAACTTTATGTGCCCAACCCATAGCAGATTAGCCCAGCATTCCAAACCATATTACCATGGAATTAAAAATCGGATTGAACCAGCCGATTCAGACTGGAAACCGATGAACCGGCCACATGTTCGGTTCGGTTCAGTGATTTTTTAGAATTGAATCATACCGGTCTAACCCAATTGACTCTGGGTGAACCGGACTGGTCCGCTGACTGAATCAATTCACTCTTTCTTTTGTTAAAATAAAATTTATTCCTGCTAGAATTTCATACTAATAAGTCTAAAATTTGACTTTCTCATTAATTTAATATCAAGTTAATACCCACCTTAACCCAATACCTCAACCGATTAAATGAGCGATCCTATTTTTAATTCCCACATATTACCCACCTCTAATAAAAAGTGTGAGCTAATATTTGAATCCATAAAAGATAAGTCAAGCAACTAGGTTAGTGTTACGTATGTGGACTAGAGGGCTGTGTTTCTAACCCTTATTTTGATTGAGCCCTTAGTCTTATAAGTAGGTTACTGTAGTGGGTTTGTGGGCGGCTTTTGTGCCCTGAACCCCGATATGTTAATTTTTTTAGATTAATCAAAATGTTTTGAGAAGTAATGCACAAATCCTTTTTATAATCATGATAGACCCTTTGAATTCAATTTTACTCTTTTCTATCATGGTTAGTCTTATATGTGAGTTTAATTTCTTTAACCATAATAGTGTTTTGGAAATATGATTTGAAACTTTTCTATTATGATTAACTATTATAAGAATTTAGTTGGATGATTTAATACATACTAATTAGGCTTAATACGTTATTTAGTAGAAACGGTCTTTTCACATCTATGCTTAAAAGGAGAAGGACATAATGGTTCACTAGTTCTTCACTTTTAGAAATCTAAACGAGTTTTCCTAGTATCTCTCCAGTATCTTGGTAATTACTTTTAATCTTATAACGGATTTTGTTATTGTATATAGTATCTTGTAAAATTGCTGAACTTTCCTAAAAAAAAAAATCATTCCCTCAAGTACAATACAATTTAAAAATCATGATTTTTTTTAACCTAAATAAAAATTAGGATTTCGTGATTTGGGAAATTCATAATGTGTAGAAAGAGACATCTCTCACATACCCTAAACCTAACCCCAAAGCTAAACCTAAAACCTAACCCTACTAACTTAATTATGGACTGATGCATCTTTGTCACCTCACTACAATTCAACTAGCTCTTTTTATTATATGTTTTCGGCCAGCAATTCAACTAACTCATTAACTCACTCCCAATGTGGTCACCTCACTGTGAAAATTAAATCCATTCCCCTAGTACAATACAATTTAAAAAAGAAAAAGCAAAACTAAATCACAACAATATTTTGTGGCCTTATAGGACATACTAGGGGTTTTAACCAAACCCGCCCAATTTGAAAAAATTGCGGTTAGGTTTAAACAAAGTGGGACAATTTTTATGTGTCTTTTTAGTCCGAACTTATATAGATCCAATTTACAATTGGTTGACATGACACCTTCATGGCTTAGCCTATTTTATCTTTTTTTTAGGATTTACAAATGTCTAAAGCCAAAAAGAGTAAATAATTAGTTTCTCAATAAAAGATTATATTGATGGTAATACAATTATATTCAATCATTTATCTCATTGTCATTTACTTATTTAAATTGAAGATAATACTATCTTTCACTTTTTTTTATCATTTGTGCCTGACTTATTTGTGCAAAATGAAAGTGCGCGAGCTCAAGAAAATCTTTCAACTTAACACTATGCTTCAAATTCGAATACCATTATTAAACATATTTGTTAGACTCATCAAGTTTGTTCTTCAAAGCGCATGTTTTTCCAACTGTCAGTACTCTGCGCACACCCCCAAGCGTAATATCCGGTCTATCGCACCTGTAGCATGTCATCTAGCCCCTCATGTAGCCTCTCTCCATGATCCTTGTCACATATTTTACACTTTTACTAGGCCTACTGATCTGGCACAATATTTACATGGTTTTCAGGGGTATTTTACATGCTAACTGCACACTTTTACCTTCAAAATGCATG
>JBAGKO010209858.1:0-13298 GCA_037177275.1 Acacia concinna
GGAGCTCAAGCTTCACTTTCCATCACCGAGAGGCTAAGGGATTTAGCCTCTCATGGCTTCCAATCTCCCACAATCACATTTGATCTTCAAATCCATGAGAAACTATTAAAGCTTGGTAAGGATTATGGTGGTTTAATGATTGGAATTTGGTGGATTGGATGGTTAGTGTTTGGATTAGGGTTAGAAATTAAGGGGAATTGAGAATTTAGGGTTTCAAGCTATCTTACTGTGAAATCTCACGATTAATCACCGTCACTAGTCATGGATTATTCCCCCTTTTATATGTTAATCAAGAGTCCTAATCCAAAACGCAATATCTCATATTACGGTCTCAGGTCACGACCTCGTGATCTCCATATCGCGACCTGGCTTCGTGAAAAATCCTTCCAGGCTTAACTTTGCTTCAAAACACACAGCTTCATTAAACTTCTCAGGTCACAACCTCACAGGTCCAAGTCGCGGCCTCAGGTGGCAGCTCGCTATTCTCCATGTATTTTGGCCTTCAAGCTCTGGTGTCTCCATCCTGGGCTCTAATTTCTCCTTTGATTGCTTGAAAAGATAACAAAAATACTTTTACCAAGGCAAGTGAAGCAATCTAATAAAGGAGATAAAATAATCATATTTTTACTCCTAAATCAGCAAAATGCAAAGTATGAAACATGTAATCCAAATACTATAAATACAATGCAAATTGAGGGTAAACGTATGCAATTTAGTTGAAAACACCCAAGAAAACCATATAATATCGTGACATATCACTCATCCTTAGAGTCAATTTCCCATTTCTTTTCTCAATTATTCGAGGCTTCTTGCTATTTTTCATAATTAATTTTGGCATCAATTAGCCAAAATTCCAATAATTCCTTGGGAGCTATTTTTGCCTTCTTTCTTCGCCACAAAATTCACCATTCTATTCCTTTTACCTTGACATTGCTCAAGGAAGTTTTGGTGAATAAAAATTGGGATGTTACAGAACCTGCACGATCTACATCACAAAAAAAAACTCAACCTTAGTGTGTCCATGATTGTATAAAGTATACCATGACCTAAGGATTTTTTTAAATAATGCAAAACATGCTCTAAGTCTTCCCATTGAGCAATTATGAGAAAACATGTAGTAAAAACATCATCAGCACAAAAAGGTTTAGGAACTTTCATCTAAAACATTAAAGTCTGGGCAGCTTCTATAAGTGCTAGTTCTTTCTTTCAACAACATCATTTTGAGCTAGTATATTTGTACAAGAAAATTGGTGAATTATGCTATGTTTTTCATATATATGTAGTGAATTGGGCAGAAAAATACTCTTTGGCATTATCGCTTAGTAAGGTTTTGACATGAATACTAAATTGAGTTTTAATTTTGGTATAGAAATTGCAAAAATGAGCAAATAATTCATGAAGATGTTTCATTAAATAAAGCCAAGTAGTTTGGAAAAAATTATCCATGAAAGTAACAAAATATCGAAAACTAGTTTGTGACTCAACTAAACACGCACCTCAAACATCATAGTGAACTAACTTAAAAGAGGGATGAATCTGTTTGTTAACTCTTGCTACAAAAAAGACATAGTGATGCTTAACAAATTAACATAACTCACGCTCTAAAGTTGACATAGATGAAAATTATACATTCTCCTCAAAGATGAAAGAGACACCTAATCCAAATGATAGTGACTTTAAAAGGAGATGAACAACTAGAACAAGCAACTGAACACTGCATCTAATCATCAAGGAAATAATGGCTGCCAGATTCATATTCTTTACCAATAATCTTCTTGGTCAACATATCTTGAATCAGACAGTAGTCAAGGAAAAATGAAATAAAATAGTTAAGATTAAAAGTAAGATTAGGAACATTAAAAATAGAGGATAAACATATATATGTAATGGGTTTAACAGTGCCAATCCAAGAATGTGAGGTAGGAGAATCATTGGCTACAAATATTGAAGAAGGGTTGGTATAAGGTGCATACAAAGAAAATAAATTATGGTTACTGGTCATGTGGTCAGTATGAATTGGAAGATAAATGGGAAGATATGTTGAGTATACATCTCCTTCAATCTACATGAGATTTATTTACGGCTATATTTGTCGATTGTCATTTTGTTAAGTCATTTTTCCCAACATTAAGGGGAGAACATAAGCAATTGGGTAAACATATTGGTTGTAATGAATTATTATTGACTCATTTTAATCCCCATACAAAACAATGTGAACTAAAAGTTCAAAAGATAATTCATCTATAGAGCTAAGCTAATCAAATTCCTAAAGCATTTACTGACCCAAAGAAATTGACAAAGTCACATGTCCCAAATGCTTATGCTCCAATCAAAATTGATATCCCTGAAGCAGAAACTATTATACATGAATCTAAAACACGCCTAAAGCACGGAAGACCCATCAATTTCAAAGATAAAATCCTTGAAAGAGAAAATGAGCTAAGAATATAGATGGTTAAGGAGAAGATAATCAAGAAGAGTTATAAACTCATGTAGAGCCATCTCCTAAAGAGTCATTATCTCTAGAAGAGAATTAAGTACTCTCATAAGAGACTTAGGTACATAAAATGTGTGAAAAAAAATGAGATCCCAATATATTATATTATGAATGTAAGAAGATGTGACCGAAATAAAGTCAACATTGATGACATATTTGCTTATAATATAGCATATGTTGTAATGAATGATAATATGGATCATGAGACAAAATCTATATCAAGTGCTAACGAAGGAAAGATTGACCCTATAGAAAGGTGCTAGAAGCACATGTTTGTGAAGGACTCAAAATGCTAGAAGAACATGTCCCTGAAGGACTTAAGGTCCCAAAAGCACAAGTCCCTAAAGGACTCAAAATGCTAGAAGTGTCCAATTCAAGTTATCAAGAACAATACTAAATAACTTAAATAAGTTCCTATGTGGCCTGAAGCAATTAGGACGCATGTGGAATAATCATTTCAATGAATATCAATTGAATGATTGATGTAAAAATGATCCAGTATGACCATGCATCTTTATGAAAAGATCTAAAAGTGAGTTTGCAATAATTGTTGTTTATGTTGATGTTATCAACATCATTGGAACTCCTAAAGAGCTTCAAAGTACAATTTATTGTTTGAAGAAAGAATTTCAGATAAAGGATTTGGAAAGAACAAAATCTTGTCTTGGTTACAGATTGAGAACTTGAAAAAGTAGGATATTTGTATATCAAGGATCTTACACAAAGAAAGTCCTAAAGTGTGTTTTTATGTTGATAAGTCACATCCATTATGTACCTCATGGTTGTAAGGTATTTGCAAGCAAATAAAGATCCAGTTAGACCGCGAGTAATTTGTGAAGAAGGTGATTGAGAACTACTTGGTCTAGAGGCACCAATACATCACATATGAACTACTTGTAGGTTATCTTTTGGGAAAGTGATTCCAACAATCCTATATGAGGATAATTTTACATGTATTTCTCAACTAAAGGATTAGTACATTAAGGGAGATTGAACGAAGGTATGTTCTAATGAGAATCTAATAGATTTATTCACCAAGTCTCTTTTAGACACAATCTTTGGAAAGCTTGTCCATGACAACGATTTTTATAGACTCAGAGATTTCCACTAACATTGTCAAGAAGGGAAGTTGATACACGCTGTATTCCTTTTTGCTTATCTAGGTTATATCTCACTAGGTTATCTTAGAAAGGTTTTTAATGAGGCAACACTAGACAGTGTCTTAATGCATGATGAATTCTTTTCTTTGGCTAGCTTTCTGTCCTGTTAAGTTTTTCTTAGTTAAAGGTTTTAATGAGTCAAATGTATACATAATTGACATCTAAGGGGGAATGTGATAAATATAATATTTGTGTGAATGTCCATATCTCCCCATTAACTTACAAAATCTTCCAACATCTTTGTTATCCTCTATTATCATTAGATATGTAGTTATTGATATATTTGATTGAGATTGTAAAGTTTTGCCCGTAAATATAAGGCATGTACCATGTATTCAATACACCTAAACAATTAATGAGAATTGTTATATACTGCTCTCCTATTCTCTCTTTTTCTCCCGTTTTTTTTCATAACAATTACTTATTTTTAGTTAGTTATTTATCATTAAAGCTCAAAACTTTCTGAACTATGTTTACTAATTTAATCATAGATTTAAAAATATAAATATTTTTTGAATGAATCTTATTTAATTAGAAATGAGATTCAAAAAGCTTTATAATAATAGGTTATTTTCTGAATTTAGATTTAGTCACAAAGTTATATTACTTTAATATGATAAATAAAAAATATTGAAATTTGAATTTGATGCATCACGTTCGAATTTATACAAGACCAATTGAATTTCAGCGCGAACCATTTATTGCACTAAACTCCCTTGTTTTTAACTATGAAAAATGGGGATCACTATATTGCTAAATCTCGAAAATGCTTACATATGATTTGATTCAAAGAGCATATTTGAGTGGGTTTTCTTTTCGTTTTGACTTTGAGTCGCTTATTGGCTCTAGCTAAGTTGGCCATTGGTTTAGATTGAAAATAAACAAACGTGCAAAGGAATTCTCTGAATTTTGTTTATTGCAATGATATAAATAAATAGGGGATTGAATTTATGGAAACAAATCAAAACTTCACGTAGCAACAAATAAGGGACTAAATTCATGGAAATAATTGTAACAATAAATAATCCAAAAATAAAGGATTGAATTAATGTAAAATATGCAAAAATTAATATTTAATGTTATTCTTAATAATCAACTACCCTCCATGATTTTCTCTGACAATGAGTTTAGAATTTTTTTTATGGGCGAAGGAGAAAAATACTCATATTCTTTTTCAAAAAGAACTACTGGCACCATAAACAAATTTATATGGAAAAATACCTATCATTATTGATGGTTTTAAAATGCTATCACTGTTAAATTGACAAAACATCCGTCACTTTGAGTTCAACATGGCAAGAGCTTTTGTTGTAAATATCGCTTTCCTCGCATCGTTCTCCTCTCTTGAGCCTCTTCATACTTCAGCCATTGCTCTTCTTATTCCTCCATTGCTCCACCATTATTATATTGTACCTTTGCCATCAATTATATTCCACTCCCTCTGTTTTGCAAACAATAAAATTGAACTGTAGAGACAAAAACTACCCTGCCAATTTGTAAAATAAAGTAGTATGGTAAGTGTAACAGAGTAAGAAATAAGAAAAGCTTAGTTCTTGGTACAATTATGAAGACACAAACGAATAAGCCAACAATCAAAATTTTCATACCCAAAAGGAAGAATGAAACGTCAAGGACAAGTTTTGGGATAGGTAAATAAAGAAAGTGGCAGCGGCTGTGAGAAGGATGAGGAAGGATGCGCTGGAGTAGTGGAGATATCGAACATTGCAACGGCTTAAGGAGGACGATAGGCGGGACTTCAGCAGATCTACCTTCAGTGGCGAGGCTTCGCTTGAAATACTTAGCGATGACGGCAGTGTTTGGAGCGATGACGGCAGTGTTTGTGGTTCTTTACACTGAAAGGATCCGTCTTGACGCTGAAGCTCTTAATTTCGATCTAAACTCGAGACCCATTTGCTTTCGAATTCCCAAATTTAATGGGTGCTTTAGTTGTTCCTGAAAAGGCTAGAGCTAATTTCATGTTCATAGCTCCGATTCTCACTTTGTTTGCAGATTTTGCTTCAGAGGAGGAAAGTAGGAGAAGGTAGAGAAAGAAAACTTTGAAAGTAAAAAGACGTGGCGAACAACGTCAATCAAGCATAGTTCTGGCTTGAAGTAGATAGAAAAGACAATTAATTTTTTGATAATGGTAAAAAAAAAACAGAGGATGACTAGAGCATCTATGTCATTTCTATCAATGAAAACAACTCTTCCTATGAAGCGTGGTCAGCAAATATGATTTGAAACTTAATTCGTAACGTTGTAAGGAACTAGTCCTTCCCTCACACCCAACACAATTGGTAAAGAATGACTTATATATGATTTGAAGCGAGGTCAGCAAATATGCATCTTTCTTCTTTTATCAAACACATACTTTGTATGTTACTATTGTTTTTGTTATCAGCATTTTTTGGGCAAAGCTCCTATCTAAAGTTACTCGTTTAAGAGAACTACCTCACATCCATTGAATTTTTTTTTATGCAGAATATATATATATATATATATATATAATGAGAATTTTGAATTTGAACTTGTTTCCCTTGAGGCTTTCTTTTCTATATATATACAAGTCATTTTATCAAAATGCTGTATTAACTGAATGACATGTTAGTAATATTATAGTAGAGGTTCAATAGTTGTATAACTAAAAGTAATCAATTTTCACTGTTTACACATTTTTAACAGCTTATTATCATGATTTTAAACAATTAGTTCTACTTTAATCCACATTATCTAATGAAATTTTTTTAAAAAGAATAAAATAAATAAGGACATTAGTTTTTACTCTGTCCATGTGCCATTTTGATGTAATAGTTAATAAACGGTGAATTAATTGGTTTTTTAGGCTCAGAGATCAAATCAGAAAGCTAGAAAACAAGGCTGAAGATCAGCTTTAGATTTTCAATGATCGCTTTATCTACAGTTGTATTTTTCTAAGTGGCGTGTGAAGATGTGTTAATTGAATTTATGTCAGTGTATTTAAGATTGCATAAAACATAAAAAAACATGCATGTATTATATATTGAAGATTGTACGCAATAAACTATAATAATTCTATATATGTGGCTTGCATGCATGATGGTATCTGTAACACGTATAGGATTTCACTGTTCACGTATTGCCTTAATGAATATGAATGAATTCTTGTGTTATCCTTTTATTTCACTGTCCCAATAGTTTTTAATTAGTTACAAAACTTACAATCAAAGTTCCAAATTCATTTTTATGATCGAAGAAAACAATGGAAAAAAGAGAAATTTGCTGAAACAGAAAATGGGTTCTGCATCTCCCTTCTGAATCAGAGCATATGAAGCAACTCTAAAGCTTTTTTCAAGAATTCAATTCATCTTTTTTGTCAATTTATAGGAATAAGAAAAGGAGAAATATTTTGAAGCATTTGTGATAATTCCAAAATCAGCCAAAAGAATTATGATTCCAATCATTAACAAAATTAAATCATTGAGTGGCTTAACTTTAAATCTGAATGGTGCCTTTTTTCCCCTAACGAATCCAACTTCAATTAACATCTATTTGCATTGCAACTATGATTTGTGACTGATGCTTCTGAGTTCTGAGTTAGAATTCTAAGCTTTATGAATGTAGCATGTAATGAAAGCTTCAAGTAGAGTTTAAGAGCCGGATAATGTTATGTTATATTTTGATGGACCAAACATGTATTAAAATCTCAACTGCATATAAAAAATTGGAATATGGTTTCTGAAGCTTGCTTGGAAAGCCGTAAGCTCCTCGGTCATCTCATCACTTTGAACATAAATGTGTGTTGAGCTTCCAAAATTTGCACTTCCATCGAGCAGTCTTGAAAATAATAGCATATGACTCTAGTCTTTAAAATAAAACAACAATAAGCTACCAATTTAGATAACCAAACTTTCATTAGACACAAACATCCTTTTTATATAGTGTCAAAACAAAAAATGAGATCTACCTTTGAAAACAAGAGATTCATTGCTCAAGAATCTGTTGGGGCCTATTGGAAAATAAGCAGCATCAGTGGGACTTTAAAATGAAATTCAATTCTCCCAATATAATATGTCATGCATCCATAATCCTCTAGAATTAGTAATGCCTTTAGTAGAACTAGCCAACAAGCTTTGAAAGCACAAAGACATGGAGATCAACCATCAAGGCGGGAAGAAGATTGAAGACAACTAAGTATTTTTGTGACAATGTTAATTAGTTCTGTGGTAATGGTAAAACAAGACACAGGGGATGAACAGAGCAATTTATGTCTTCTCTGTCAAAGAACCGGTCAGCAAATTTTTGTCTTGCAGCCCCATTTCCATTACGCTACCCTGCGCACCTCTCTTTTTAATCATGCTTCATTATTTTCCACGTCCAGTTTTAAAAAGCTAATCAAGTTGAAGTTTGAGAAAGAATTCTTGTAATAATTATAAAAAAATTCGTGTGAGAAGTATTCAGTTAAATGGAACTTGAATGTATAAGTATTCATTCTTTAATTTGAATGTTAAAAAATTACTTATCTTACATTATTTATTCATTTATTTATTAATGACTTATAATTACTTTTAAAATATAGGACATAAAAATGCAAATGGCAGAGACAGAGAGTAGATGTCTCTCTATTTTTGAATCAGCTTAAAGAACATTTTTTAAAGAAAAATTCAAACTCCAGAGTCATATTTATGATTAATAATAAGACGTAATCAATTGTCATATTTCTTTTTAGGGAAACTAGAAAGAGGAATTAAAAAACTAAGATGAGTAGAATCGTATAGAATTTGAAGATGAGAATAATTCTCCACAAGTTACCGAGTAAGGAATAATTCCCCTGAAGAAGTGTATGAGGTAATCCTCTTCTTTTTTGAGACATGCATATTTCTTTTCTTTCAAAAAGTAAAAAGCTTTCAGAGTCATCTTGCTGTTATTTGGCGTTAGCACCAAACCTATTTTAGTCGTTCACCATGATGAGAAGCCAGTAAGCAAATATCAGTTGGTATTTTACAAAGTTGAAACAGGGCATGAGTATAATAATCATAATATAATGGATTGGACGTAAACGACTAGTCCCAAGCCCATGGCCCACGTTTGGAACCAAAAACCCACAACCACATCGGTTCCACGTGGCATTCGGATCCTAATATGAGCGGATTAGTTAGTGATTTGTCGGGCGTAACATATACATCACATCAGGATGAAAAACAAAAGGAGGTTTCCGCTGTTGTGGGCGACTCTTTAGAACAGGGTTTGAAGAAATAAGATCGAACAATTTTTCCAAGGGGTAGTTTAGTAAAGTGCGATCATGGATACCAGATATAGTAATGTTCAAGGGTATTTCCAGCAGGAACAGTCTATTCAATAATTCAAATCAAAATGATGAATATATACTAGTTGAAGAATTACAGCTACAACTCGATCTATACAATTGATGAAAGAGTTCGTGGTACCACTCTTTATCAAAATTACTAAATTAATGTAATATAGAGTGTATAGCCTAAGTCATTTTTTATAAGGAGCCAAATACAAGTTAATTTTCCTTAACAACATAAATGGATCTTTAATTTAGCAACTTAAGAACAAAAATCATGATTAATAAAATTCAAAACCATCTAATATCCTAACTCACAAAACAAATGCAGCAAGACAAAACAAGATAAAAATGAAATGGAGATTGAACTTTCAAGATAATAATAGAAACTATTGCTCTCCTAAGAATACCATTGAACCATCAAAGCCTCTCTAATCAATTTTTAAGTCATGAAATTCAATCTTAATTCAGAATTAACAATCAAATCCATCTCTCTTCTTGACACAAACTATGTATCAATTCAACACATTAACTGCAAGAGATAGTCAACTAGATTACTCAAGCACATAATGATCGCATATAATTCAACTCGAATTACAGAGAGAATGAAGGTCCAACTCGGATTCGTCAAGAATTAAATTGCTAAAACTGAAATTAAGCATGCTCTCTACCTAATCTGCAATCCACAAGCATCGTCTCACTCACAAATGGCCTAAAAGAATTACAGAGAAATAAGAGGAAATCAACGACTCATCCTTACAAAACATTGAAGCTCTGGTTCTCGACATTCCTAGGAGAACACCGCAAATCTAGCTGCTCGTCTAATAAAGACCAGCAACCATTGAGCTCCTACCTTCTTGCTCAGCCAAATGGTTCATCGGAAGCCAAGAAAGCTTCCGGAATCCAATCTCAGCTCAGCTGGGCGAAGAGAAGAGGAAGGAGTCGAGAACCAGAATCTGGAAGACTAGAGGATGAGATTGATGTCCAAAGGAAGAATGGCACGAAGAAAAAAAATGGAATCGATGGAGAATGGGTCCCCATTGTGAATCAAGGTGTCAATGAATGGTGTAGTTCCCTCCTTGTCTAGCGTATCTGTTCTATTTTCAATTGGGTCCAAATTATGAACTCGGTCATGGGTCTGGATTTTGAATTTGGGTCAAGCTCTTGTGTTTATTGGAGCTCCATCTACTTGGGTCCAACATGTAGCTTTTTCAAATTTTTCTTCATCTTTTAATTCACCTGAAATGCCACAAATACTTGCAAATAAAGTCTTATAATAAAATAATCAAATAATACAATATTTATAACATTTTCACATCAATTTCCTAAAATTTCCCTAATGCACATACTATCACAATTTAAGCTCTAAATGAATATTAACAATAGAAATTATCCTATTTTCACATATAAAATGCTACAATAATCATGTAAATATGTCACTTATCAACAATAGTGAAGGACAAGGAAGTATTCAAGAAATTAAAATTGGCATGTTTACATTTTTTTAAAAAAAATTTGATAGAAAATGTCGCGTTTTCTATCAAATAATATATATAAAAATATATACATATATATATATAGATATGTATATATATTTATATTATTGTGAAATTTGAAGTAAAAGTGATTATCCTAGACTGTTTTATTTGAAACAAATCAGTGTGAATGTGGCCCCCGCCCGCTCTCATATTCACGTTGTGCCTTAATAATACATGAATATCTAAATAAAATTCATCTTATTGAGATTGTTATAATATTATAAATATGTAATATTAAAACTTATCACTGTCAAATAGACAAATAATATATACTAGTAGGAATTTACGGTGAATAACAGGAAATTATTGATAATTTCAATTTTATTTAGTGTTTTGGCGCCAGCTCATTATTGTGAAAATGGAAAGTACTTATTCAAGACTGTTTTTGTAATATCCCAAATTTTGAGGAATCATTAGATAATCTTATTTTGGGATCTAAAAAATTATGGAAAGGTTAGATTTCCCAAAAAGTAGCCTAATCAATTTAAAGGACAAATTTCTTAAAATAATTCAAGAAAAATGATAGAGGATTATTGTTTGGCCTAATATTTTTAGGAAAATTTCCTTATGGATAAAAGAAGCTAAATGAGGAAGAAAGCTTTTATAATGTGATAAGGAAAATTTTCCAGACAATTGTTTGGTTTTTCAGCATTGAAGAGAAGGACTAAGATAGAAATTGGGGAACATTGGAAGGGCCCAATGTATAATTTTCTCCCACATATATTACACACCCATTTATTCATTTTCTTTCTCCCTTCTTTCCACGCGTGAGACAGCCATGGGTACCATTATCTTTTTTATTTCTCCACGCGTAGAACATTACGAACAGGTGGGAGCATGCATGTTATTTCTTGTGCCACACATATGAGAGAGTCTAGTTCTTCATCTTTCATTCTTCATCACTTCATCGTTGAAGCAGAGAGAAAAACCGAGAGAAGAGAGAGAGAGAAGGTGCTGCAGTTCTGCCATTTCATTGCTGAAGAGAGAGAGAGACTGAGAGAGAGAGAGAGAGCCACGGTTATTTCCTTTTGCATTCTTCATTCTTCAAGCTTCCTTCTGCCATTGCTGTCGCTGCTGGAAACCAGAAAAGGGAAGACGAAAGCCGAAGAAGGTGAGTTCCAAATCCCTTTCACCTTCAGTTTTCTGCTTTCCAGTTTGATTGCATGTAGTGTTTCAGAAATCTAGAACTAAATGCATGTCTGTTGAGGTTGAATTCTGAGATGTTGCATGCATGTATCGGTTCTGTATTGAGGGAAAGAAACAGAGCAAAGATTGTCCACTGGTTTTAGAGATTGCATGCATCTTTCCTTCGGTTCTGTGATAATTTCCGAAACAAAAACAATGGATGATTATACACTGAGTTTTGTTTCTGGAAAAGAAAACAGAGATAATGTATATATATGTGTGTGTTTCACTGCACTATATGGGGTGCATGTGTCCATCTTGGTTCTGTAAATGAATGCTGAATTAGGGAACTATGAATACATAGGTGTGAATATATGTATAAAGGGGTGCATTCTGGAATTTGTATTTTCAGTTCAGAGGGGTTGTCTATTTCCAGTGACGTTTTGGTAGGGTAAATGAACTTCATTATCTCTGAAATTTTTCAGAGAGATAGATGACATATCAAGCTTTAAGACAAGTCCTATATCATGCAATTTGGATTTGTAGATTAAGAGATATGATTTTATGAAATTAAGGTTGAGTTCTGGAAGGAAAACACTGATCACCGAAAGTAATGGCATTCGAAACAGGAGAAAATGACCTTATTTAATTACAAAATTTTGTGAGGAATTAGTAGACATAGAGAGCTTTAAAATAAACTTATAAACAGGTCATTTGGAATTTTGTAGACTGAGATATGAATTTTTCAAAGTGGCATGAATCTGTCAGGATGAATTCTGACTTATGGATTTCGTGTAATGTTTAAACAGAGAAAATGAATTTCATTTCTTATGAAATTTAGTGAGAAATTATTAGACATCCTAAGATTTAAAATGAGTCTAAGAACATACCAAATGGATGTCTAGAAAAGTAGTTATGATTTTTGGAATTTAGGCTCTGAATCAGGGAAAAATCTGAGAGTCAGTATGATTGGTTAAACTTAAAGCCCATTTTCGGCGTTTATTTGCATAATTTGGTTTCTGTAAATTATTTTTCCTATAAAGGAGACTTAATGATGGTTACATAGAACTTGGAATCACTTTAATTGGAGTTTCCTAGAGGGAGTTGTGATTTTTTCAATTCACACTGGAAATCTGGAAAAACTCTGTTTCCAGTAGGACAGTGAGTGTCATTACTCATAATTCGAAATTGATCTTCATTACTGGGCACTAATAAATAATTTAAATTAAAATAGACTTATCAAGGGTTAATTAGAGACAAGAACCATGCCATTTGGATCTCCCCATCTCAAGTTATGAATTTTCTGAGTTCAGTGTAAATTGGGGCAGATTCTGTTATTGATTTAGAAGTATAAATCAAGGGATTATTTAATGACAACCAACAGTGTAAAAATAAAAGAGCAAAGATTTATGAGTGGGTCAAGAATAACATAAACACACTTATGTTATTAAGATTAGAATAGACATTGACCATTCTATATAGAATTATGAAATATAGGATTTGACATTTGCCTGAGCTCTAAGAGACAACAAGTAGGAAAGGGAACTAGTGAAGGTAAAATAGCTGGAAGGTCAACAGGTAGTAACTTCTTCTCATCATTATTATGTAATTGTTTTGCATGTTTGTTTTTGCCATCATGCTGATTGTGCATGAGAACATGTAAATTGCCTTGCATGAGATTGTTTGTCATGACA
>JBAGKO010209924.1:0-13294 GCA_037177275.1 Acacia concinna
ATTAGCCTGTAAGTACTTTTTTAATCCTAAAGCTTCTTTTGGAGTGGGAGGTGGGACAATTTTAAAATGCTTCTTCCCATGACTGAGGCAGTTAAGAATAATGGAATATTTTTTTTTATAAGAGTAGTGTTGGCGGTAGCTTCTGAATTGTCACACAACTTGGTGGACCTTCCAACTCTTCCTAGTTATGTGCAAGTCCAATTAGCAATAGTAATTCCTGCAAATAAAAATTGATTCGAGTCGTGCCTGAGGACACCATCCTTAAGAGCTATTCCGCAACTATCGGCAAAAGAAGTTGCAGCACTCCCCAAGATTAAACGAATCCTTCCTATAAATATAGGGTAAGCAGAACTCCAGAAGATGATTGAACTCATCAATCACAAAAATTCTAGAGGAGGAAGAGAGGAGTTAGAAAATTTTTGAGAGTCAAGTGGAGTGTTCTTTGAACCTCTTATTTCAAGTCTCTTATATAGGCTATGAAAAATAATACGTTGGAATGCATCTAATTGCCTTCATAATGTTATTTTAATAAAGCAACGTCCATATAGCAACGGCCATATTTATTCAATAATAAAGCAATGTTGGATGTTATATGTTAACTAAACAATGAATAATAAAAACATTTGGCTGCAGTTAATTATTTTAAACCTTGCGAGATAATAATATAAAGAATCAATTAGAACGTTTTGCAAAGGCATTAAAAGGCATGAAAAAGTTTATTATAAATATGAACATCAATCATAATAAAATCCAGCATTAAAGCATTAAAATGTATTCCAGTAATTATGAATTTTCCAGAGGTCTTTTAAAATACACCTAGTCCACTTCTAACTTGCACTTAAGGAAAATTGCCGGATTTCTATGTGGCTCAACATTGTGCAAGTTCACTCCTTATCTTAACTTATTTAAAAGTCCAAGATCACTCATTATTTGGACTCTCACAATCCCAAATAATGTGGGACTTGTTATTGTGTTTCTAAACACACTGAAAAAGTAGTTGAAAGGTAACTTAAATTAAGGAGCTTATTATGCAATCAAAAGTAATAGTTACCCAAACACATTTCAGTGCAAAAACTCCTTATTTAGCACTGATAAGTTATTTTTTACTTAAAAAAGTGGATACCCAAATGTCCACTTAGATTGTCAATATTACAGTCTAGTTTTCCTCTAGGGGCTTGGCACACACCTATCTTATAGATTGGAATTAATTGCAGGATACGGTACCAAGATGATAAATGATGGTAAAGGCAAGGTTGGCCCCCACCATGCTTAATTGTGAGTATTGACGAACAGTGCATATGTAGTTCAAGTTAAATGCTTGTACAGAATTGATATAATTGTGTTGTAATGTGTATGAGCAGGCAGGAGCATATGCGAAGGCCCTTAATGCGATGTTGTTCAATGTACAACATTAACGTGAATAAGATATTCAAGTTTATAACAGCCAAACTGTTCGACCATTCTTGGACCGTGGAATGAAACTTAAATGTGGGAGAGCCCAACATTGATTTCTAAAGATTTGAAGAGTTGAATTAATATAAGTTGTCCAAAATCAACCGGGCCCCACCTGAGTCAAAGTCTTAAAGGGGGCAACCGGGTTGTTAAATTAGGCTTACTCCAACGATGATGCACACATAGGGAGGGTTCTTAAATATGAGACCTCACCGCTTAAAGAAAACGAGGGGCATCATCACCTTTCACCGGGTTGTTAAATTTCCAAATGCCTCTTTCATGTTCTACCTTCCTTATCAAATCAAATTATATTATTCGTTTGCCGATCCATTTCACTTGTTCTCACTCCCACAACTATCGCCCCTCATCTTTTTAGCCGGTTTGGGAAGCTAAAAAAGGAGCTTCCTATCTAAAATTAAGTAACTTATTTTAATTAATATTTATAATATCTCTAATATTTTTTATTTTTTACTAGAAAATTTAATATTTTTTAAGATATATAAAAAATATATTTTTAGATAGGTATTATTTATATAGAAGGATCGTATAACATACTGATTTGTATTCCCCAAAATTCTTTGTACATGTGTCAAGTTAAATGGAATAAAATTGTGACTTTTGATACAATGGAAGGTGGTGAAAATATTTTTAAAAGAATTGTTAGAATTTTGGTTTATTAAAGGACAATTAGCCAACCTTAATTATAAAGGAAAATGGATTGGACTAATTTAAAGGAAGTTATTTTGAGAATAATGAGTTTTAAAATTAATTCTATTGATTTTATGGTATATTTTATGCTTATATGTCACATTTTATATGATTGATTATATGTTACTAGTGAGATTCGAATGAATCTCACATTTTCCAATATTTATAATTTATTCAACTGAAGGGAGTGGCTACTAGGGCAAAGAGCTGGACACTGGCTACTGGGTAGCTTGGACCTATACTAGGTTTACTGTTAGATATCTCTGATTTTTTTATATTTTTTAGACTTGTAAATATTAAGTAGAAATCCTCTAGGATTCCTCTATACAATTAAGTAGTTTACATCAGTGCATCTTATACTATTTTTGCTCCCATATGAACTGCGCATTAATACTCTAATAAATGTCAAAATATTAGGAGGTTTGAGAGATCATATAATCTTTATATATATAATCATATTTTGGGGTTATTTAAGGGAAAATATTTATTATCAACATTATTATCAAGTTCAATATTTAATTATTTATTACCTTTGAGTATGCCTTCATTTTAAAAATAAAAAGAGGGTGATTATTTATTTACATTATATATTTTCAATCATCCCACCAACTCATGCCCACACATTTTAGTTTTTAGTCAAAAAAAAAAGAGCAAAACCCATCAACAGGATAAGGTCCTCGAAGGAAAAAATAAACAGGACATCACATTATTGTCTTATTACCAGGACAACTTTATTGTATCAATCCTTTTACTACCATTACTACCCGTCTCATCCCATCTCGTCTCATGAACACCCCTAGTACATGATACAAGCCGCCATTTGCTCTTGTCCATGGCTGTGCTGGACCAATTCATCAGTCTAGTCCGGCTTTAAGAACATTTATGAGGCCCAAATGGAGGTACATGGCTCAATTTAGCATGATTTATCAATCCACGAGGTTCAAAATGTTAATTAAAAACAAGGAAAAATTTCAAAAAAAGATATATGAAATCTCAATTCAGTACAGCGAAATTGGAAAATCTCAAATCATTCTTTTTATACTTTTTTGCGTAATTACGAAAATGCGACTGAATTTTTAACAACACAAGTAGCATAATTCACAACACGAGTATCTAAATTAACAACACCAAAAGCATTTAGGTACTGTATTTACGCTGTAAGTTGTTTGTTCTGATGTTGTTAATTGAAATACTCTTGTTGTGAATTAAGATACTCATGTTGTTAAAAATTTAGTGGCATTTTCATAATTACGCAAAAATAGTACAAATAGGCTTATTTGAGATTTTCCGATTTTACTGTACTGAATTGAAATTTTCCTATTTTCCTTGTCTTTTTTTGGGATTTTCCCTAAAAACAATACATGTGTAATATATGTTCGTATGTGTGTGTGTTTCCAATTATATAAATCCTTATTTAGAAAGAGAGTGCATGATAATTATATGAAAAATAATGAGTGAAACTTTCTGAACAAATATAATGAATGACATATATTTAATGGGAGTAAAAATGAAAATAAGAATTTAAAATTTTAGACAAAAAAATTTGGGAAAAATTCAAAAAAAATGTAAATAGAGAATTCATTGTGTTGAAATGTAAAAATCCCATATTAGTTCTTCTAATAGGAATTTGAATCTTAAAAATTTTGTGAAATTGTCTAAATGCCCTTAAATTTTTACAACTTGAGTACTTATATTAACAACTTGAGAATCTATATTAACAACTCCAGAAGCATTTAGGTAATATGTACTCAAGTTGTTAATATAAATACCCAAGTTGTTAAAATCCAAAGGCATTTAGGTAATTTTACAAAAATTTTATGGTTCTAAAAATTCTAGATTCGTACGAATGACTATATGAAATTTTCATATTTCAACATAGTGAATTGTCATTTTATCATTTCTTTAGTATTTTTGAGATTTTCCCAAAAAAAAATTGTTCCTTCTATTAAATATTATCCTTATAAAAGAGATTATTTTTAATAAACAGAATAGGAGGGTGTAGTAAATTGCTAATATCATTAACGAACTTTATTAAATACGCGCGGTTAGGAATTAGAAATTAAACCTTATTTTTTATAAAATAAAAGAGGTATAAGCTTCCAAAATATACACATCATTTAATACAAACTCATACAAATTAATTCACAACAGATGAAGGATATTTTTGGAACAAGATCACTAATAAATTATTGTCTTTTTATCTGGCAAAAAATTTATTGTTTTTCCTGTATATCTTATTCTTACGTTTCTTAGTATAAAAATCATTTAACTAATTTTGATTATATTACAAAAAATTTGTAAAGTTGACAGCCTGATTACTAAAATAACATAAATTATTAGAAAACAAATTCAAGGTGAACATTTATTAGATTCCAAGAAATTCCAGTAACATTATATATTCATCATGATTTAAAGGTATTTCTTAATTACAACAACATAAGGTTTGGTAGGAGAGCCAATCCATAATTGAACATTGAATTGCCCAAAATGTTCTACCACTTCGCTCACAGAATCAAGCTGTGGACTTCCTCTTTCATCCAAAACCACCAAAGTGTTTCCCTTCTCATCAAACTTTGCTCCAGATGATTTTCTATTATTGTTCAGACTAACCCAAAAATCTTCATTTTTGTTTCTCTTGATGTTATCTGGTCGCCTGTCAAGTTTTGCAAAGAATTCTGAAGTGTAAGCCTTTGAGCCTTTAAGCCAGAACTTGTTAATCTTTCTTGAACCTGTTTCTGCTATTAGAAGGAATGACCCATCCTTGTTCAGGGACACACCATTTGCAAATGCCAAGCCTTGAAGGAAGATCTCAACTTTCTAAGTCTTGGCTTTTCACCTTCCTCCATCGTTAATGAATCCATTAATTCCGTGAAAAACATTTTATCATTGTTCATCATGCCAAACACTTCAAGGTTAAATTAATCTTGGATGACCAATCATATATCTTTAGTTCATTATTGTAAATAGTTATTACTGATTAGAATTATGGTTTGGCTATATTAAATACGTAGACTTTACATAGTGACCTTTAATCTAGGCCATATTCTATCATATCGTTATAAAAGCCATGTTAATTATTCATATTCCTTTAATATAAAGCATGTATTTTTCATAAGGTCATGAATGTATGTCTTCTACGATAAAGTTTATCACATCTAACATAATCATATATGGTATTATATTATCATAAGCATAAATCTAAAGAAAGATCATATCCTAAAAGATTGACCTAATGAAAAGAAAACTTGTTTAAACTTATAAATCTCAGTTTACATGTGAGGCATGAGACTCATATCATAGCTATAAAGGTTCAAGACATAAGACGAAGAAATGAAAAATACTTACGTCAAGTTTCTTATATCTATTTCGTCATGTTCTTTAATCACATATGACCAAATATCCTATTTTTGAATTATGATAATTTAATTATAAGCTAATACAATAAATAGGACACATGGTCATGTATGATTAGAAAACTTGACAAAATAGATGTAAAGAAAATGTAAATATGGTTTCGAAGAAAAATACCTTCTTTGGTATACAGTGCTGCTTTCGGAGAAATAAACCACACCCGTTTGGTCATCAACGGTGTCATTATTAGCTGAATTGCTAGTTGTTTGGCCACACCACCACTTGATCCAACACTTAGGACGCCAAAGTATGCATCTGCTATATAAAGATTACATGTTTTTCTGTTAAATTTAAGTCCCGGTGGCCTCCCACAAGTAGACTCTTCAGTCCAATCAGTTGATCCATCACAAAGTTTACTATATCCTACAAAAAAATATTGGATTAGCGGTGGAATTTAGTAACAGAATTCTGTTGCTAAATTGACTTAACGACGGAATTTCGTTTCTAATTAATTAGTGACGGTCTTTTTTGTGAGGGAATCGTACAACTCCGTCATTAATCTAGTGTTGTTTTTTTTTTTTTTGTAGTATAATCAAACATTTGAAAATGCTTACGAGTTACACAGAGAAGGCTAAGATTTCAAACCATAATCACATACTTCTACACAAACGAACCAAACGCAATACGGTTGAGCTTTCTACAAACAATATGTATATACATGGTCAATATTACAGATCATTTTTTACTCTAAATTTCATGAACAGCTTTATATTGAAAAGTTGAGATCTTGCATGTTTGGTGAGGTGACAGCAAAATCAACCCAATCTTTAGTGAAATCGTTCCCATTTGAGAATTTTACCATCTGACATACCAGTATAAGGCCCTTGGCCTTTACAGTCAAAGGCGAAGCTTTCAGGTCCTTCACTGCTGGACAATTTGAGTTCAATAGAGTTTTTCAAGACATCCTTGAATATCACTTCACCAGAGGCGAAGATGAAGGTTGCTGCAAATAAGTGTAACAGAACGAAAAACAAAATTGGGGAAGAAGAAAATGGCTTCATGGGCATTAGCGATGGAAAGATCATCCAGAAATAAGCATATATATACTCCTCCAATCATATGTATACAGATATATATATATATAAGAAAATTTTGGAAGGTTTGTTTCTATTTAGAAGAAATACTAAAAGCTAATATGAAAATTTTAGTTATCATTTTTCATTTTTCTCTCAATTAATTATTAATTAGTTATAAAGTTATCAAACTTACGAGTTTAAGTAAACTTACTATGTGGACATAAATGCAGAGAGTTTACCTATATCAATAAATAAATATTAAAACTACATAGTTGATTAATTACAATAAAAAAGTGACAATCATTTAGTTAAAATATATTTCATTTTTTCATTTTTAATCACTCACTCCTCAGCGAGTTCACATTAGGAGCTCATCAAATCAATGAGCACATAATGCTCAGCTTTAATACAGGGTTGTTCTGCCTCATTTTAATTTTCGGCATTTCCCCCTTTTCATGTGGTTCCCATCTCCTCAACTTCCCTGTTTTATGCTTCAATTTTTTAATTTTAAACATCTTTATAATAAAAGAAAAATTAAAACATTGAATTTTTAAATTAAAAATTAGACCTTTTAAAAATGTAATGTTTAAAGTTGTTATTATTAAATTGTTTAAAATATAAAAAGTTGAAGCATAAAACAGGAAAGATGAGGAGATGAGGCACCACACGCGGGGAGAGGCAAAAGCTAAAACTTGATATGAGGTACAACGACGCAAAAGCTAAACTTGATATGAGGTGCAACGTCAATGCTGAGCAGTAGGTGCTCATTGATTAGACGAGCACCTTAACAAACAGTATCAACCGATTTAGTGACTTATCCAACTTTTAGTACTTGAAAATGATGTTTTAGATAGTTTTGGGCTTTTTGAAATAACATGTGTTGGGAAATTAGACGGGGCATACCTGTTGTAGATCTTGTATTTCATAGGTGCCCACACTCTGTCCAGAGTCACTAGGAGTCCAGAATTGTTGAACGGCAAATTCACCACAGACAAGGAGAGTTATTCTTTTTAGGAGAGTGAGGGAAAGTTTCTACTCTTGCGTTTTACTCTTACGATAGCACACCCGTAAAAATGAACGCACATCATGTATATCATGCAAGTTATTTTGAATTTTGAATAAAATCAAAATAATTGTTACCTCCTATTAATAATATATGTAAATGATATATATATATAATAAAATGGGAAAATCATATTTTTTTTCATCACATTATTTTATATATCTCCATATTGGCCCCAAAAGCCAATTTATTTTCTTTAATCCTCCAAGAGTGGATTTATCTATATTCCAACAACATGGTTAGAGTGGGCATTGACTGAAATTTTCCCTACTATTAATCATGAAGCTCATGACCAAAAAAATTTAAAAAAATTGTATTTAAGTCCCAACCAAAAGAAAATATTATCAAACGGTCCCGTAAAATCTCATAATTGCATTTAATCCCATAGAATTGTCAATAGACGTTTATAGAGTTGTCAATTGAAGCACATCGAGTTGTCAACTGGTATTTAAATGCAATTATAAGATTTTATAGAATCTTTGATCATTGTTTATTTTGATTGGAAGCTAATCACAATTTTCTCAAAATAAAAACCATAAAGCTCCAAAGAAACTCAGCAAACAAGACCCAACGAACAACAGTGTCATCACAAACAAGGGCCAACTTGTATGACCCATTAATCAAGACTAAACATAGGAGGGAAACCATTTAAAACTAGGGAAGTTCCTAATCAATTTGTCAAATTCTTAATTGGTAAATCACCATTGGTGAACTTGGCGTATTTTACCACATTGCTCAATACTTTATTAGCCAAAGCCACTTTTTTTTTTTTTTCGCCCCCCAAAGTCACCTCTGTTGGCAGCCCGCCTCCAACGATAAAGGTGCAAATCACAAGTCTCCATTAGCTATTTACAACGAAACTTTACAATAGGGAAAATAACCCCTAGATTTTAAGGACCAAACTTAATTATAAAAAAGTCCCCCTAACATTTCCCTTATCATGAGGTCCTTAGGGACTTTTTTATAATTATGTTCATTTGCAAAATTACTATGATGCCCCTGTCATTTCTGCAGTCCTCCCTTGTCCTTTTGTGCAGTGGAGAGAGAAAAAAATATTAAAAAAATCGCATGTACTGTTCACAACGTATGGGAATGTTAACAACTTCATAGGCTGTTTTGACAACTTCGTCAGCACGTTTTAACAACTTCTCAGGCGGGAGTACTGTTCACAGCGTATGGGAATCTCAACAACTTGCAGGCCATTTTGACAACTTGATAAGCACATTTTAACAATTTCTCAGGTGGGGGTAATGTTCACATGTCATGGAAATTTTAACAACTTTGCAAGCCTTTTTGACAACTTATCAGGCGAGGGTAGTGTTCACATGCCATGGGAATTTTAACAACTTTGCAGGCCGTTTTGACAACTTGATAAGCATGTTTTGACAACTTCTCAGGCGGGGATAGTGTTCACAAGCCATGGGAATTTTAAAATGCCCAAAACGTACTTATCAAGTTGTCAAAACGGCCTGTGAAGTTGTTAAAATTCCCAAGGCATGTGAACACTACCCTGTCTGAGAAGTTGTCAAAACGTGCTTATCAAGCTGTCAAAACAGTCTGCGAAGTTGTTAAAATTCCTATGGCGAGTGAAGAGTACCCCCGCCTGATAAGTTGTCAAAACGTGCTTATCAAGTTGTCAAAACGGCCTGTGAAGTTGTTAAAATTCTCATGGCATGTGAACACTACCCCCACCTGAGAAGTTGTCAAATCATGCTTATCAAGTTGTCAAAACGGCCTGCGAAGTTGTTAAAATTCCCATGTTGAGTGAAGAGTACCCCCACCTGATAAGTGTCAAAACATGCTTATCAAGTTGTTAAAACGGCCTGCGAAGTTATTAAAATTCCCATGGCATGTGAACATTATCCCCACTTGAGAAGTTGTCAAATAGTGCTTATCAGGTTGTCAAAATGGCCTGTGAAGTTATTAAGATTCCCATACGCTGTGAACAATACCCCTGCCTGAGAAGTTGTTAAAACGTGCTGATGAAGTTGTCAAAACGGCCTGCGAAGTTGTTGACATTCTCATACGTTGTGAACAGTACCCGCGAATTTTTTAATATTTTCTTTTCTCTCTCCATTGCACAAAAGGACAAGGAAGGACTGCAGAAATGACAGGGGCAGCAGGGTAATTTTGTAAATAAACATAATTATAAAAAAGTCCCTAGAGACCTCATGGTAGGGAAAATGTGGGGGGACTTTTTTATAATTAAGTTTGATCTTTGAGACCTAAGGGTCATTTTCCCTTTACAATAAAGTTGTACTCTTGTATTAACACAAGCAAAAAAATAAATAAAAACAAAACAAAACACACACACAAAAAAATGAAAACAAAAACAAAACAAAGAGAGAATGAAAATAACTATTTAAATTAAGTTATAACAAGCTAGGTATATTTATAATTTGTTGTAAATTAGCTAGTAGCTTGATGGTATTGCATTTGAACAAAGGTTTCATAGGATGTACGTTCAAATCCTCCTGAAATCAGGGGGTTTATATTTTGAGGGAATTCTATTAAATATCTTCTCATATTTAAAATCCTAAATCAGTAATTTTTCATAAAATTGAGTTGTAAATTTTATTACTCTTATGGATAAACTTATTATTTTTATGGATAATAAGACTAATTTAGAATTTTAAATTTCAGAAGGTATTTAAATAAAATTCTCCCTTATTTTTTCCACTTTGTGGAAATTGCAACACTGCCTTATAGGTATTTAAATATAAATATATTTATTTATTTATATATATAAACGGAGAGAGGGAGTGTCAGAATTTCTTTTTCTCTTATATGTTCAATTTCTCTGTTTCTGAACAGCAGAAGCTTAGCATTTCGGGACCTCAAATCCCTAACCCATTCTTCGATTCTATTCCCTTCATGCTTCCCTATCATCACTGTCGACTGTTTGCTGTCGCCGCCGCAGTTCGTCCAACCTTGCAAGCATCCTTCTCTTCAGTACAAGAGTTCTGTTGCTGCTGTTCCTTTTTCTGTTCTGCTGCTGTTCCTTTTTCTGTTCTGCTCACCGTCTGTTTTTGAGTGAGGGATTGAAGGATGTTCATCTTCTTATGCATTTTTGGTCCAACAAGATAAGATTGTGTAGGTAAGCTTCACATATTTGTGATTATTAGCAACCACTCTCTTGTCTCTGTTTCTCTCATCTCTCTGTTTTTGTTTATGTTCTTCCCTCGGATTCCCTCTCCTTCTAGTCTTTTCTAATCCTTCTACCAATACCATAACAAGTGGTATAAGAAGTGCAAAAAAAATTTTCCTATCTTGTGTTGCTGTAATGTTAGGGAAATTGAGGATTGAAGGAAAATGTTTCCTTTCTTCTGTTAGCTGGTTAAAGGAAGTTGGTAGTTTGGGAGTTTTGTTATGATTTAAGATGCTTGCCTCTTGGAATAATCTTCAGTGTCCTTAAGGTGTTTGATAAAATGCTCAAAAAAAATGGTGTATTTAACTATGTGTTATATAATATTTTGATGGTGAAGAGTAATTTAGATACTATTTTAAATTGATTACAATTATAATTGGGTTATGGGTTCCAAGATATGCTCGAAAGAAGAAAAAAAATAAGTATTGGCTCTTCTAGCTGATAAGCTTGGATTTTTTATTTTTTTTGTGGGGTTTTATGGTATGGTGAGAATGAAATTTTATGGGGACTATAAAGCAAGGGTCTATATATATATATATATATGATGTTGATTGGTGATGTGGAATTGGGAGGAAAGGTTATTCAAGCTTTTTGTATTGTTATGTAACTTGAAGGTTATAAGAGGATGGGTTCATTTTGCTTGTATGTCAAAGGTGAAAATGGAAAGGAGAGAAGAGGAAAGATAATTTTAATTTTTGGAGATATTGTGGTAGAATAAAAATATTTAAAGTTGTTTGGGTGAGGTCTTGATTGATAAATTGAATTTATTTTGAAGTATGTTTAAAGTGAAGGGAGAGTAGAGAATATTCTCTCAAGCGTGGAATGGTGAATTATTCACTAAGAGTGACAAAGCTTAACTATTAATTATTTGAGTTATGAAAGAGATTAAAATTTTTAAGTTTCTCTTATCTTAAATTATTGGAATTTGAATGATATCTATTTTGTACAAGTTGAGATGATATTAAAATGGAGAATTTGTGTTAAATGTGAGACTAGAAATTTATGCAACGCAATAAGCGATGGTTCTATTTGTATATTAGGAGGAGAAAATGTGAACTATTTGGAAACTGATAAATTGGAGAAAGAAGTATAAATCTACATTACAGGTAAGTAAATAGTGTTCATTATAGTTTTATAAATTATATTTTTACTACTAATCATATGTTTATATTTAAGTGCCACTTTTATATTGTCAAATCTATTTCACTTTCATATTAAGATTGATGATTCCATTTATTATTTATTCATCTTGCAATTCGGAATGTTTGTACGAGAGTTTTATTACTCGGGAAGGGATTTTTGTCGACAGATTGAATCGGAATGAAAGTTTTGAGATATTGTTTGTGAATTTTCATCTTGGGGGCATGTTACTATGTCGTATTTGATATTAGCTATTACGTTATTGAAAGAAGAACTTTTCATTGCTTTGATAAATTGACCCCCAGCATGCTTGAAAACATTTTTTAGAGGACTGAATACAAAACGTTGGTTGCTAACGACAGTTTCGTTAGCCCTTGGTGCGCCATGGTTAACCTCGAGCTCGCTTGACTTACATGGACATAGTACTTGATAAGACACAATATTTATATGATTTTCTGGGGTATTTTATATAGAAATTGCACATTTTTACCTCCAAATTGCATGTTATTTATATTATATAGATTAAATGTCGAAAAAGTGTATTTTGATCATTTATGGACAAAAATAGCTTTATTTATATATTATCTATATAATTCTTCACTTGCCTTGGCAAAGGTACTTTGTTGTTATGTTTTCAGGCAAGTAAAGGAGAAAATGAAGCCCAAATTAGAGCCCAAGATGGAGGGACATCGATCTTGAAATCCCAAAAACACATGGGAGTGCTGAATTGCTACCGAAGTCGCGACCTAGAGCTTTCATGTCGTGACATGAAGAGTCTTAAATGAAGATGTGCATTTTGGATCAGAATCAAACTGGAGTGATATTCACGAAGACAGGTCGCGACCTGAAGACCTATAGGTCGAGACTTTAACCCGTAATTAGAAACACTGCGTTTTGAATTAGGGTTTGAGATTAACTATAAATAGGGATGATTAATGCACGATTAGAGACGGTGATTACTCATGAGATTTCACAGTAAACAGCTAGAAACCCTAGCTCCCCAATTCCTCTCAAATCCTAAAACCCTAATCCATAACCCTAGCCTCCATCTACCAAAAAGTCCACCAATTCCCACCATTCCTACCCTAATCCACCATAATCCTCACCAAAACCTTACTTGCATCTCATGGATTCGAAGACAGAACGCAATAGCACGATGATCGAAGGCATGAGAGGCTAAACACCTTAGCCTCTCAGTGATGGATTGAAGGTTGGAGCTTACGTTTAACCAGGGGAGTTCATGAATTTTAATTTAGATCTTTTCTCTTCATCTTAATAATTCTCCTAGATCTAGGAAGTTTGTTGAGTTGATGAATTTTATGATTATGATTGTAATCGTAAGGATATGAATTTATG
>JBAGKO010210011.1:0-13289 GCA_037177275.1 Acacia concinna
TTGAGGATATAGTCACAAATTAACATTTGAAAGATTTGAAGAATGTATCCTCGAGAGTTTTACAAGTTATGATTACCTTGAGGTTGAGTCTTAACTTTGAGGATACAAGCAACATAGAGTAGTATCCTTGAGGATTGAAAATGTACTCAAGGTTAATCTATGAAAAGCTTAGAACATGGTTTGTTTACTCCCTTGAGGTTAGAAATCAATCTTTGAGGTTTTGGCTTTTATAAACAAGGATAACTCAGAGCATGTGTAAGAATACTTACCATCATCGAGGCCAGAGAGTATCCTCAAGGTTGCATGGCCTTGCAAGGTTTTGAAATAGACAGTTAGTTTTGAAACTGCCTTGCAAGGTTACCAGAAATAGTCTCATCCTCGAGGTTTGAGTCCACCCTCGAGGCTACCTTTGTTTTCTAAAACAGCAAGGTTACAATATAGCCTTGCATCAACAACAAGGTTTCAATGTACCCTTGCAGCAACAACAAGGATGTGAAACTAAGGTCACAACTATAAAATATTCAGGTCGCAACATCATCAACCTTAGATCACATCAAGGCAATGAGATTTAGGTCGTGACTATAGAAGGTGCAGGTTACAACTTCATCAATCTGAGAGTACATGCACAGAAGGTTGCAATGTAGCCTTGCATCACCAGTAAGGTTGTGCTCTTAACCTTGTAGGGACCCGTGTCCTCGAGGTTGGTACTCACCCAGAAGGTGGGGTCACATTCAACCAAAGGGCAAGGTTCTGATTCAGCCTTGCTGCCAAGATAAGGTTCCTCACAAACTTGGTTGTTGTGACCAAGGACCAATTTCCTCGAGGTTGCACATCACCCTTGAGGCTGGGGTCATAACCTCTTAATAGCAAGGTTCTGGTTTAGCCTTCCATCCTCAACAAGGTTGGAGCCAAACGTGGCTGTTGTGGCCCAGGGTCTGTGTCCTCGAGGTTGGCCTTCTCCCTCGAGGCTAGGACACCTTTTAGCCAACTTACAAGGTTTTCTCCATAACCTTGCCATTATTGCAATCTAGCCACAAACCTTGTCGTTATGGCAAGGCTGGCTACCTTCGAGGATCCTCCTTACCCTCAAGGCTGGAAAACCAACAAGGTTTCGGACTAAGTTCAATAATCTTTTATTTTCTTTCTAACTAAATGGATATTACTCAAGTACACTTACTTAAGTAATTTCCCTTTAGTTTTTCACAATTGAAACACTTTTTCAAATCTATCTAAGTTTAGTAATCATCAAAACATAGGATCTTACAAATCAAAATATTATCAACATAATAAACATAAACCCAAAAGCTATAACACAACTAGCAAGCTCAAAATAATCAAAAAGACATATGAAAAGATGCTCAAGGCCCAAGTCTCAGTAGCTGGATGAAGAAGATAGGTCAATGTCAATAGGGTTATCTTCATCTCCTTGAGGTAGAGGTAGATCAGAAGCAAGTGGAGTCAGGTCCATGGGCTCATCATGTTGAGGCTGCTTACTCTCAGGTAAATGACTACCACTTTCCTCCTTTTGTCATCATCATGTATGGGGAAGCCATGGTAAGTCAAGAGCAATAATGGCTCAACCACATCATCAGCAAGAGATGCTAAGGTCTCAACCACATCAGAGACATCCTCCTCTTCTCTATACTCCATAAAGGAACCACCAGAGGGAACAGGATCAGGTAGGTCAAGTAGTGGAATACGAGGAGAAGGAGGAGGAGACTCAACAACAATCTCTTCCTCCTGAGAAGAGTGAGGTGATAGAACATGTGATGGTGGATGAGAAGCAGGCTTTAAGATAGGCTCAGTGAAAGGTGGATCATAATCAATATGGATGTCTGTATTAGAAAAGGGTGTCTATGTGTCAAGTGGAAGAGAGGATAGATGAGGAATATTGCTAAGGCCAGGGATATCAGTAGGGGCAATGGTAACATGAATTGCCTAAATATGTTTGTAGGTGATGAAGAGAAATGACCAATAATAGGTCGAGGAGATGTGTGTAAAGATGGTATGGGATCAAGAGTAAGGATGTGATGAGTGGAACCTTTGGAAGTACCTCTAAAAAAGTCCATAGCTTCAGCAAACAACAAGAGAGAAGCATATATGGCCTAAAGTACTGTGTTATACTCATTAACATGTTGAACAAGCTGATCAATCTGAGAGTGAAGAGGAGCAAGATGAGCCTCTATAGTCTCATAAATGCATGTTTGGAGATCTGGATCAATACCTGGAGCCTGAGGGAAAAGAGCAGAAGACTGAGTATCATCCTCTAGGGTCGGAGCAGAGGCCTGAGGCATAGAGACAGATAGAGGAAGAGTCTTCTTCCTCTTCATGGAATAGGTAGGATCTTATTCAGGAAGTGGCAGCTCAATCCCTATATTAGATATGTGGGATGGATCCAAGCGATCTAGTCTCTCAACAACATCACTCGCATCCAAATACCAAATCTTGTCTGCCTTAAGGATGAGTGAGATGATGTGAGGAAAAGGGATCCTCGTGGACTACTTGCTCATGGTGTAATACCTTCTCAACTCTGAATAAATATACTCTCTGAGGTTCTGCTTCTCCTTCTAGATGATCAATGCAAATATCTTGTACTCTCGAATGGTGAAATAGGACCAATTCTCATATTTATAGACTAGCATCCTCTAGAATACATACCAAATGCACCAATAGAAGTCACTTATCTTAGAGGGCCTAAATTGGAGATGGCCAACTCGAACACCAGGCCTCAATACCCTGAAGATCTCACTACTACTCATCTTGGGCTCTTAGTATGCTGGTGGCTTCTTGATCCCAAGCTACTTGTTGATCCTTGAGGCCTAGATCAAGAACTTCTGGCCTCTCACCTTGGCCTTCATCTCCTCTTCTACTTCCACTTCCACTGACCCAGATACTGAATGCCTAGGCAAGATCTCCAGACTAGCATAAAAGTCTTGACCATCTGTGGAGAGAAAGGTAAGTCCATTGAGATCCATGGCATGAAGTGGGAAAAATACTCTGATAGGTGTAAATGAGCAGCATTCTTCAAATGCTCTAAGTCCATATACGGTGTCTTGTAAACTCCTCTTTCCTTGAAGTCCACTGTATACCTCTCAGTATAAATCAACTCACTTGTGTTGAAACTAGGAGGAGCATATGTGCCTTCATCCTTACAAGGTGAAGTGTGAGTGTCCTGATCCTATCTCTGTGAGCTCTACCTCCCTGTTCTCAGTGCCTCATAAAGCATGTTAACTGAGATTTGCCTCACTAAGGCATCAATATTGTCCTTCCTCGGTTTGTACAAAGTAGCAAAGGAAGTGCACTCTCAGTAGATGAGTCCGAAGAAGAAGATGGTGGCGCTGGAGTTTTTCCTCCCCCTTCAACTTGTTTCTTCTTCAGTGTTGACCGTGAACGAGTAACTGGAGGCTCTTGTATCACAACACCTTTGGGTCTTGGTGCCGTGGGTGTCTGTGGAAGCTCTGATGATCTTGGACTCGTGGCCGAAGGACTCTTCTTACTCGTAGGGTGTTTCTCTTAAACCTTGGGCCTATGTTTCTTGGCTGGAGGTTCATTCTTCTTCTTCAAATCCACCTCCTTCCTCTTCTTTAGATTTTGCTTCGTTTTCTTCGCTACTGAGGGATTTACCAAGGCTACTAGAGAGGATTGTCCTTGGTGAGGGACATTGGGGTGCTCCAAATGTTCTTAGGAGTGATAAGGATGAGTCTTTGTACAAGCCATTTCTTAGGATTTTCTTGGCATTGGATTTTGAAAGATGAATAGAGAGACAGAGCTTTGATTCTTCGATGGAATGTGAGTGTCGAGGGAATGGAATTTGGGGCTTTTGAGTTAAGAAGGATTTGAGGGGGATAACAGTTGAATTTGTGTGGTTTGTAATAGTTTTAGGAGGTTAAGAGAGAGTGGAAATGCAAAGGAGCTCTCGAGGGGAAGTTGTGGCTGATACCTTCAACATGATAGACATCCTTGACTATGATGCCATTTGATCTCCCTACTTCTACAATTCCAACAATCTTTCTACTTTGATTTCCACCGAAGCTAACTTTGCCTCCATCTTTGGATTCAATTATAACAAATTTGTTTCTATCACCCGTCATGTGTCTCGAGCATCCACTATCAATGTACCACTTGTCTCGTCTATATGCTCTCAGACATACCTCATCGGAATTTGATTCTTCATTATGAGCAACAAGAAATTTGAAAGGATTTCACTGTTATAAGTGTGCCCTAGCCTGTAACCTCGAGATTCTGAGGCACCCTCGAGGTTTATGGGCTTCAGGGAGCCTTGAGGTAGGTGATGGTCCTTGAGGTTGAGTGTCTTTGAGTAACTAGTCATGGACTTTTCAAAACAACCTTGAGCCCGAGACCTCGAGGGTTTACCAGATCCTCGAGGGCCCCTATACCTTTTTACCTATTTACTTAATTCAATTCATGAGCCTCGTGGTTGAAAAGTTTCCTCAAGGAAATCACCTTGTACCATTCTTCAGAAATCATCATATCTTCCTCGAGGTTAAATCTCATGAATTACAATCATAATCCACAATCCTCAACATCCAAAGTAAAACTCCTAGATCTAGGAAATTCTACAAGAGAAAGAAGAGAAAGAAATCTAAATTGAAATATGACTCCCCTGGTTATTCCTTTAAGCTTAAGCCTTACTTCCCATCACCGAGAGGCTATGTTTCTCATAAGAGATGAGAATTTTTGCCACAAGCGCTTGAAGAAATTTTGCTCTTAGGTTGTCTCTTTCCTTCACTTTACTTATTGATTTGCCTTGTTTAATCATTTCCTGAATTGATTGCATTAAACAAGTGTGGGGGAGAACATTCTAGTAGAAAATTTTTTCGTGATCTTTGTTTTAATTTTCTTTGTTTTTCTTTTCCCTAATTTTTGATTTGGACTCTCTTATTGTAATCAACGGATGAATGGTTGGTTTGAAATCCTATTGCTCTTGCTCCACAATAAGGACATTGTGTGATTTAAGTGTGGGGGGTTTCATATTGGGTTAGGTTCTATCCTTATGTGTTGCAATATATATTGGTAAAAAATTTTCAAACATGGTAAAATTTTTTCAAAAATCCAATCTTTCACCATCATTCTTTTACTATATTGTACTGATTTCGGATGGTGAATTGCTGTATATTGGATAAATTTGAGAACTTTTTCACTGCATTCCTCTTGAAAACCATACCACTCTTGATTTTTGAATTCTAGACTTTGACAAGGGAGTCCCTAGGATTTTGTGAGTACTTTAGGGATTTAAAAATGTTCTTGAGTGTTTTTTTATCTTCATCCTGTGGTTTGACTTTTATGATAAGTGATCTAATGCTTGTGACCAATTCTTTCTAATTGAAACTTGGTGTATGAGCATAAGAGATATTAACCCTTGTTGGAAGGAAAGATCCATAAGTTGAGTGTATATTCAATAGTTTGCATGCTCTATAACTTGTCTTGACTCTTGGTTAAAATTTCATGTGTGTTTGTAGTTTGGAATATGATAGAGGCATTCTTTTTCACACCCTTTTACCTAAACACAAGCCACACAAATTTAACCTTTGCTTAACCCCTTTGAACCTTCATTTTCTTTTATTACACATTGTGACAAGTGACAAAATATGCATGTTGATTTCGAATTCCATGGTACCACATATTTTCCTTGTGCTAGAAAAAAAATAAATAGAGAAAAAGAGAATAAAGATGAATCATGATGACTCTGCTGACACCTCTTGACTTCACTTAATAACTGGGGGCACTTCATCTAATGTTGGCACTTGCGTCAAACGGTTGAGTCAAAGAGGAGTCATGAGTTGGGCCAAAGGCCTCTTGAGGTGCTTGTTGTGGTCACTGAGTAACCAATGCTGCACTACCCATGTGCAGGGTTGTGTCAAAAGGGGACCTACAACGGCTCAAGATTGATAGTTAAAAAAAGAACAAAAAAAAAGAAAAAAGAAAAAAAAGGGGCATACAATCAAAAGCCTTGGCAGTAGTAGCAAGTACATTGGAGTACAACTTAATACTAAAGAGTACTTTGGGTATTTGAAAATTGTATGCATGTGATGTTCTTGTCACAAATATTAGCGAATCCATGTAGCCTTATTCCATCGTTATAACCCATTAAAGCCCTCTTGATTCTGGACATGAATACTAACGTAGTGGAGATCTTAGAGTCATTATAAGCATATGGTAAGATGCTTGCTATTTGGATATTAAGGGAAAAGAACCCCAGTTAGGAGAGGAAAATGAGCGTAAATACGAGAAGAGAGTGTTTAAACACTTTTAACCTAGTGAACATCTAGTGTTCATACATTTTGGAGTCAATTACATCATGTGGTTGATCACTTGCATTATTCATATTATTGTTTTTGTCTTCCTAAGGGGTGTTGATTGTTTAGGTCTTAAGATCTCTCTTGAATATGCTAGTTTCCTTGATTATGCTTGTATTTTCTTTGGGATGATTCAAGTTTTTATCCAGGAGTACAAAGGTTCAAGTGTGGGGGAGTGATGTGACACCATATTTACATGGTTTTCTTGAATATTTTCTTACTAAATTGCACACTTTTACCCTCATTATGCATTGTAATTAGAGTTTTTAGATTACATGGTTCATACTTTACATTTTGTTGATTTAAGGGTAAAAATATGATTATTTTTCTCTTTTATTTGATTGCTTCACTTGCCTTGGCAAATTCTTTATTATGATTGTTTTCAGGCAATCAAAGGAGAAATTAGAGCCCAGGATGGAACATTTATGGAGCCACTAAATCTTGAAGGTCCAAATCAAAATAGGAAACCTTCTGGAAGGGCACTTTGAGGCTGCGATTTGGACAATTTAAATGAAGTTATGTGTTTTATAAACAAAATAAGAATAAGACACCTTTTGGAAGGCCAAGTCGTGACCTGAGTGCGTGATCTGCAAGTTAGGATTTTGATGTAGGTTTCCTAAAAAGCCTATATAAAGGGGAGGATACCAACGTTCAGAGGAGGCTTAGATTTGTGAGATTTCATGGTACGGCAGCCGCAAAAGATTTCTCTCCCAATTCCCCTCCATTCCTTCACCCTACTCAAAAAGCCTAGCCTCCATCCATCCTTTCCCATCCTATCTATCCACCCAACCATCATAATCCTCGCCAACCTCAACCATCTCTCATAGAGTCGAAGATCAAACGCGATTGCAGGAAATCTAAAGCCATGAGAGGCTAAACCTTTAGCCTCTCAGTGATGGGAAGCAAGGTTTGAGCTCGAAGGAATAAATCAAGGGAGTATTTAGTCAATTTAGTATGTTTTGCTAAGTTTGGTATGTAAGTTACAAATAACCAAATAGTTAAAAGGCAATAAAATGTATTTTATACATGTTCTAAATATATTTTATTTATGATTAGAGAGTGGACGAAAGAGGCGAGTGAAAGGTAATTAATGCGGTGATATAAAATATAAGGGAAAATTCTAAAAAAAATACAAGTGAAATAGGGAAAAGACAATTTAGTACAACGAAATCTGAAAATCCTAAATCAGTCTGTTTTGTACTTTTTTTGGGTAATTACGAAAATGTCATTAAATTTTTCACAACACCAGTTTCGTAATTCACAACACGAGTATCCAAATTAACAATACTAGATACTACGTATTTACACTGTGAGTTGTAAATACATAATACTTGATGTTGTGAATTATGAAACTCATGTTGTGAATTACGAAACTGGTGTTGTGAAAAATTCAATGGCATTTTCGTAATTACCCAAAAACGTACAAAACAGACTTATTTGAGATTTTCAGATTTCATTGTACTGAATTGTCTTTTCCCTATCTTCAATGTCTTTTGTTGGAATTCTCCCTATATTATGTTCACAACATAAAGATATAATATGTAATTTTGGCAAAAAATAGTTTTTTTTTTTCTAAAGCTACTTTTTTTCATAGAGATTGCGAGAGAGAAATTGAGAAAGAAAAGAGTTAGGAAAGTGTGTAGTGGGCCCATGTATGACAATTAATAGTGATAAGCTTCAGGAAGAAAATATAAATCACTCTTAACTACTTCACTCACCTCAAAAAGAACAATTAACTCAAAAGTTTATAAAATATTTGAATTGAAAGTAATATATATTTTATATATTAGAAGGAACACTGTATAAATTAAAAGTCAAAAAGCTTAATATTAATGGTGGTCTCAAAGCAGATTTTAGTTTTGGCCTATATAATTTTAAATAGGGTTAATGGGTAAAATTGTCCTGAAAGTTTTTACCCAATTTTACTTTAAAAGTTTTATAAAGGGAATTTTGCCCCTGTCATTATCTCTGTTAATTTTGATTATTAGTTGACCAAATATGTTGAGCTGACAATTCACATGTCATCCATTTTATTTTATTTTTTTAAAGTGAAAACTTATCCAAAAGTCAATTTGTCATCTAATACATTTTTTTTATAAGTTAGATATAAAACTTTCAAGGTAAATTTTCATCTTAACAAAAATTAAATTAGATGACATATGGACTATCAATTCAACATATTTAATCAACTAACGATCAAAATTAACGAAGATAATGGCAGGGGCAAAATTACCCTACTTAGTAAAACTTCCAGAACAAAGTTACCCCTTATAAAACTTCTAAAGCAAAATTTCCTCTGAATGAAAACTTCCAGAATACTTTTACCCCTTAACCCATTTTAAATAATTGATTTTGATCTATATAGTTTCGTAAAGAAAAAATTTACATTGCTAATGATTTACGTATAAAATCAGGGGGACAGTGGCACAACTATTGTACGTAGAGATGTTGGCCTTAACAACTGTAACGTTTGCATCAGCAATGAACAACCTCCTTCCAGCAGCTACCTTTGTTATGGCCCTCTTCTTCAGGTAGACCTTCTTTGCAAATTGCAATACTCTTTTTCCTTTTTAAATAAATAAATATCTTCGCAATTATCTTTCTTTTTCTTTTTCCATCAGAATTTAGTACACTAATTTGAATTTAAAAAATGTTCATTTAGATTTTGAAAATAGACGAAATGTCACTGTAATTTATGTAAAATAGGGGAAGAGTCAATGTCTTTTATTCCTAAATTTAGTGTAAAGTAAAAACGTTTCACTTGTTTGATGCCTTTAAATCTTCAACGTTTCATTTAGTGTCTCAGACGTATAATTGCATCCAATAAGATAATATATGCATATTCCTATAAAATATTTCATCGTTTCACCATTCACTAATACACATATATGCCTAATTGCGTAGTTGGTAAGTTGCAGTTGCACTAATCATAACAATTTTAAATTATTAAATTAAAACTTACGTTAAATATTTTTCCTTAAAATTTACGTTAAATTATATAAAAAAACATTGTTTAATACTTCAAATTTAAACTTTTGGCCAGAATCATTGAAGGTACTCTTGTTCCCCTTAGTCCTCTCACGTGTCAATATGAATACGTTTCTCAAGTTTGAATATAAATATATGTAGAAAGGGTTATATATACTTATATTAGGGACCTATATAATTTTATTGAATTTTTAATTTTTTTATTATGATATTGTATAATAATTTAGAATCAGATCACCGTTGTTCAAATAATTTTTAGCTTCATTATTTCAATTATGTTTTTTCTAATTTTTCATCATATATGTGAGATGATTTCATTTCATTATCTGTACTTTTTTTTATTCTTATCGTCACAAATCTGGTTCAAACCATCAATGAGTAAATAATGCGTAGGTAACATATAATTTATATAATTAATTAGTAAAATTTAAGAATATTTTAAAAAATAAATAATAAAATTTCATATATAAATTAGAGAAAATTAATGTGTAAGTCCTTATAACATCACCCAATTTTTAATTATGGCCTTACAAATTTTTATTAAGCCTCATAGTTACACCTAATTTTATATCAGATCTCTATTAATTTTTGAACTATAAATACTTGCAGATTAATTTTTCTTAAAAACTAAGAAAATCAAATTAAAATTTGAATGAATTGTAATTTTTTTAATATAATTTTTAAAGCGTAATTTCTTCTTTTAAGGGCAAAGATTAAAAATTTTACAATTAAAATATAGTTTCTTTTTTGTTGATTAACCCCCCCCCCCCAAAACACATACAAAAGTTTGTTCAATTGTGTAAAGTGTAAACACAGGTAAGTCGGTTGTAAAAAAATTAAAATAAAATAAATCTACAATATAAGTTGTTTGTAGAATAAACAGCTTTTGTTTATCAGTCTTATTATCATGTTAATTAAAGTTTAAATATAATTCTTTTTCTTTTTCTTTTCTCCTTTCAAACCTCATTTAAAATGGACGGTTGAATTTTTTTTCCAAATTAATTAAGACATATTTAATGAATAAATTGTTTTTGTTTGGTTTCAATAAATTAATTGAAAGTGATTTATTGTATTAATGAAGGAAAGTATTTTGATGTGTTTTATTTTGCGCCTAGTTTGGAAAAATTAAATTGGAAGGCAGCAGCTGGGAAAGCCAAGATCATTGGAACCTTTGTAGGAACTAGTGGGGCCATGCTGCTAACATTATACAAAGGTGGCCAAATACCCACTCGCACCTACCACGTCAGCTTCTTGCATCCCCCAACTAACAGCCACGTGGCATCTTCCCATTCTTCCTCCGGTGGCAGCACCCTATTGGGTGCACTATGTGGCTTGGGGTTCTCTCGCTCTCTTTGTGCCTCACATTCAGGTCCCTAATCCCATATTGCTCTAGCACCTGTCGTTTTGGTCGTGAATATTGTCGTTTATTCAAAATTAATCATTTTAATTTCTTTTATTGTTGTAGAGTAAGATGAGTAAGAGATATCCATGCTACTCTAGCACAACGTTGATGTGTTTGGCAGCATCAGTGTTATCTATTGGCTTTGCTCTTTGCGCAGAAAGGGATTGGAGTCAATGGAAATTGGGTTGGAATATAAGACTCTTGACTGTGGCTTATGCGGTATGTTGTTTTATTTTAATTCATAAAATCACATAGTAGTCATTGCTCATTTATCAAAACTGCATATAATGCATGTGATTTTATTTTAATATAAAGGTTCACATGACTCAATTTATTTAGCTCATAATAATGATTATTTATTTCAATTTTTAAATTGGGTGAAAGTCAAATTTTTTAAAAAATAAATATAGTACTACAATAGTAATCTTCTTAGAAAGCCAAGATTTCTATGGCCTACTTTGATGCCTCCCACAAGAATCCACATCATAGAAGTATAAGTGGCGTCTTATGTGTTGTCCAACAAGGCACCAAAGTTGGTATATAAGGTGACAACAAAGTACAACATGGCATTTCAAGTGGCATCCATAGTGAATAAGAAATTGATGATGTCATCCAATTCGAGGCCCAACGAGCCCTCAAAGGTTTTCAAGGAGACCGTCAAGTATTGAAAATACTTACAAGGAGCCAAACATGGATCGTTGCTTGGATGATGACACATAGAGTTATGTATGTGGCGCATGATGTGACATATTATAGGGCACTTCCAAAGCCACCGTGACATGTGCATCATTCTTTCATACATACTTGGATCTTAAGAAAGACAAAATCACGTTGTAAGAGCCCAAAAGGAGCATTTGGATTTAGTTCCTATGTTTCTAAAGGCCCAGTACAACTATATGTGCATGGAAGAGTCCAATGGAGTTTCATCGTTCAAATTGGGGCCCAAATGCATCATGTAATGGACAATGGGAGTTCCATAACGTAATTCAACCATATTCAAGCCCAAATGGATGTCTAAACGGCCCATACATGGTTAACGTGAATAGTACTATGAAGATCCATTTGAAAGTCCAAGAAGCTTAAGAAGAATCAAGATTGGTCTTATATGGAGTTAATTAGGATTCTATTTATTTTAATTGGTTTCCTATTTTATAGTTTCCTATTTTGTATTGATTGCTTCTTGAAGGCAAATACTTGCCTTTTATATTCCATCAATTAGTAGAGTCAAATAAGATCCATCTTATTAATGATGTGATCATTTAGGTAGTGTGTGTCATCTAGATTATCTTATCTTGGCTAACAAGTTAGAATATTCTAGAAGGTCTTTTGGTTCTTTCTATTTTTATTGTATTTTCGCACCTATTTTTGGTGTATTTTATTTAGTTAGTGTTTTAGGCTCAAATAGCTTATATTAGGCTTATGTTATCAACTAGTGTTTTCATATTAGGCTTTTTCAAGGGTCTTAGCTTATAAATATTCTATTATTTAATATTTTAAAGAAGGATATAATGATATAGTAAGAACTTTGTTCTTGGAGAATTTAATTTCTCTTGTGTGAGCATTGCTCATCCTTGTATTCTCGGGAGAATACTTCGACTGTATCAAGGACTGATCATCCTTGTGGTGTCTTTATGACTAGGGTCATAAGAGACAGGTTCTCTTAAGGTCCTACCTTCGATCATCCGTCCCATTCGTGTTTCTAAACTTGTTTCTAGCCAGTCCGTCCCCCCGTATCGTATCAAAATTGCTTTTGTGAAGTAAATTTTTTTTTTTGGAAAACCTAGTATTGCCCTTATTAAAGGTTCCTCTCTTGTTACAAAAAGTTTTCAACCCATTGCTTTGATTTTGAAGGTTCCTACTCAGTTTATCTTTCTTTTACCAATTTCTATAGGTATGGATCCTTAAGCAAAAACCTCTCTGTTTTGTGGAAGCAACCATATCTTTCAAAGTTAATTTGAAAAGAAAAATCCGTTATACTAAAAATTATACATGAACAAGTGAATACCTACAGCATTTTGAAGTCATGACTTGATAAAGTATTCATGTTGGTATATTAAAATGCTTTTATAATGTTTTTTTTAAAAAAAAAACAATTATTGCTCTGATCAAGCGTTATGGAATTCAATATTGTGATATATCCTAGACTCTTCAATGTGATTGTTTTTTACCTTCTTAGTCTCTACTCTACCTAATAGGCTAATAGAGTAATACTTCCCATATCAAGTAGCTGAGACTGATCAAGACTTTCTAGACTTTGTGTTAGAATCAATTGCACTTCTGACCTATATCTCATTATGTAAGTGATCATCTATACCTTGTGTCTCTTCAGAAATTAAGGTAGGAAAGCAACAGCTAAGTGAAATAAAACATGAATATTTATTTGTATAGGAAAAACCATAAGAGGTATGCAAACCCTTGAGCTAAATAGCTCAAGGTTTGAGTACCCCAAGCATCCTTTCCTATACAGATATTTGCACAATTTCCAATAGTCAAGATGTTATATTCTCTTCTCCGGGAAAAGAAGTTAACGACCCGTAGGCCTTCTACCTCCACGCGGCATTGCTCCGTCAGGCTTTCGCCCA
>JBAGKO010210031.1:0-13287 GCA_037177275.1 Acacia concinna
GATTATTGAATTTTCTGATTGAAATCAAGATATTATCCATTATTCAATTATTTATATTACTTCTTGATTTCTTAGGTTAGTAAACTTATATCTATCTTAATAAATGTATTAATTTGGTTAATTAGGAAGTTACTAAATCTCCTAATATTCCTAATTTTTAGAATGTTATATGTTTAATAAGAAAGATTATATTTAGATAAATACATATTAGTGAATATCATAGCCATAATCTAGTCTATCTATAGAATTTTTTTTTTCAATTGACATCTATAGAAATAATTAATTGTATGTTATGAAATTATAGATTTTTTGGCCGAATATGCTGCAAATTATGTTTATAATTTGGTGATTTTAAAATATGATTATTTGAAATTTATAAAGAGAATTTGTGGCATTGGTTTCACATGTTTAAACATATGTAAATGTTATAAAATATTGGTATTTAAAATTATCAAATAATTAGTAATTCATGTTAAAAATTCTGTGAGGACGGAATATTATATAATCAATTTGAAATACCCATTGATTTTATTAGAATTACATTTTTCTGGTTGGAGCTTTATTGGTTTTGATAAATGAATATATTAAAACAAAATTGTGAAGGCCTAATAAAACGTATTGGTTAACACAAACTTATCTGCATTAATATTAATGCAAGGTGTAATTGCAACATTTAAAAAATGGTGCTTGATATTATCTAGAGGATATACTTGATATATGATATCATGTCTATGTGATTATGTACTAAACCAAGCTTTGAATTCAAATTCTGTTATCCATGTGAAATTAAATCACAATACTTATACATTATAATTTAATTAGATTGGAGGGGATTATGTGGTAAGAGACTCTAATTAGCGTTTAAATATATAATTGAAGTATCTGAAAGTGTGGGGGTGCCTACGATGCTGAGTATCTTGTGGGATACCTTAAAAAATTATTATATTGCAAACTATTAAATTGCCACATATGATTAATTATGAAGTCTTTGTTATTTGCTATTGAAAGCAAATTTTGTGAATTATCATATATATTGTGTGATTGACTTAAAGAAAGCATATGTCGTAATATGAAAATTCATTCATTTATGCAATATAGAGACAAATGAACTTAATGTTTATAGTATTATTAATTCCTTTTAGTAAATAAAACCATGCATAATATTGTGAATATTGAATTTAAATGTGGATGGCATGCATGATTATATATGATATATTATGAGGATTCAAATTTGAATTGGAAGTATGAGAGATTAAATGTAGTTTTGTGTGTTGAGATCTTATAAAGGAATGGTGATGATATATGCAATTAAGAAATGTTACTGGAAATTGGTTGAGAATCATTATGTAAATGTGTTTCATAATGATATTACATCGCTTGAGATTTCTTAAAAGCTCAATTATTTTATCCATAAATTGTTGAGAATTTGTAGCACTAATAAATGTTAATCCCGTTACATGGTGGATGTTTTATGGAGATTGAGCATAAATAAGTTCTCATGAAGAGAAATAAATAGTTAAAGAATGCCAAAAATATTGGCATGGATTCCCATTGTTTTCATGGATGTTAACTAAAATTTAGTTTGTATGAGGAAATTCACAAGTGATCATTCACCTTGGTAAAGGTAAAATGTTGTGTGAATCATGGTTGATTACTCTAGAAATGGATAGATTGCTAAGAGTGTTAAAAACCTTAGCATGTGATTACTAATAGCAATATCCATTGTAAAAAGAACAATGATGTAATTTGAAATTATTTGAGATATAATATGAATAAGCACTTAAAATTGTGGAGGAGATATTTCAATCGATTATGTGAGGTCAATAATAGACCTATCGGCCATTAATAAAACCATGTGGAATGAAATAAATTAGCTGAGTGAAATGAGACAAAAGCCTACTAATTGACAACGATGGCAACCCAACCTTTGTGATTGGTGGTCCCATAAAGAAGGTTCAATGGGTAAGAACAAGTTGTTCGTTAGTTTTGGCTAGCACAAAATGCAATATTGATCCCTTCCTATGACAATGAGAATGTGCTAGAATACATATTATAGGTTGAGCAAAAGCTCTTAATAATTTCATAATCCTACAAGATGGTGTGCTTGTGCTTGTACACTTACATGAAATCACCTACACGAATGTGGAGTGGAGCCGTTCCTATGAGATTGTGGTAAAATCTCTAGAGTATTTGTTATGTACTAGACACGTGTAAGGCCGTCTTAATGTGCAAAACCGCTTATAACAGTGGAAATGTCCTTAATGCCTCTGGTATACAATAAGAGTTGTTGGTTCATAGCAACAAGCTTCACTAAAATCTCTATGTCCTAAGTGTTATTGGTCTAGGTCTGGTTTATAGTTCAAAGGACCACTAGATACAATGGTTATATTCATAGTTGTAACTCAAATAATGGTGTTTTCTTCAACACATATGGGGGATTGTTGTAAATATTGCATATGGGTGTGTCAAAGAAAGAATCTTTCCAATATTATGGAATATGTTTAAATGAAGAGATGCATTTTGAGAAGTCATGTTCTTATTAATTAAGAGGTTTAATTTGGTTCATGAATTTAACAAATAGTTATGACTTTATAATTGAAGAGGTGTATTCTTCAAAAGGCACCACTTCAAGGCATCACTTTAACATCTATAAATACCCTAGTTAAGACACCATTTAAAAATAGAATAAGAAACCTCAGTGACTTGAGTTCTGCCGTCTTGAGTTTACTCAAGAAGGGTTCATTTAATCCTAGAAGATGCCACTTCTTAATTACTAAGGTGGCTGCGGAATATCTCTTAAGGACAGTATTCTCGAACATGACTTGAACCAAATATTTTCTTATTTATGTTGTAGATTTCCCCAACAGAATTTTAATATAATAATTAATACTACCTCCTGTCTTTATATATACTTTACAACATAATATACGTTAAAAAGGAGATCCGTAAATAGGTTTGAACTAAATCAAGTATTAGCATCCATCTCAATATAACTTCAGACCTAATAGGTTCATCAAGGGAACCCAAACTTGGTCCACACAAAATTAGAGCCATAAAAAAGGTCGAACCCATTGGGTTAGCCCATTTAAGTGGAGGGTTGTGATTGTATTTTAATTATTATAAATGGAACTTGGACTTAAATGAGCTAACCCTTTAGGGTTTGAAAATAAAAGGGCTAGCTTGTTCGGGCCAAAGGCTAAACCTTTTAAGCCTGTCTATTTTCTAATTAAATTAAAAGTACTCATTTTTCTTATTCAATATTTTTTACTTGAAAAAAATACAATTAGATGTTCTACTTCAATTCACACATTTGTGCCCTAATTATATTTCAAAAGTTTATGATGAAGTTAATTTGTTTAGCTCTAGCCACTTTCCATATATTTAATAATATTATATATATATATATATATATATATATGTTTTACTTGGATCCATGCATTCACGGCATAGAGGATAATAAACTTTTGAAATTAAAGCAAAAACACAATATTTTTCTTCAAAAAAATATAATTTTAGTCTAATTTTTCTTTCTTTTCAAAGATTTCTCAAATTAAATTAGATAGTATTATAACAAAGAAAATTTAATTGTCATAAAAAAATTTTAATAAATAATAAGCATGAGATTTTCTTGGATTTTCAATTATTAAAATTCTGTATACATGATTACCAAAAACGACCTAAATTATTTAATTTTGGTTGTTTTTTTAGCAAAGGCAATAGTTTATTAGTATTTGAATTTTGTTTTTGTATTTGGGTTAAAAGTTTAGATATAGTTTGACACTTTATTTTTTGAGAAAAATATATGATTTGAGTTATAAATTTTAAGAAATGTTTTCTATATTTTAAAATTTAAAATTTAATAAATTTATTTGAAAACTAGTGGGCTAGCACTGAGTCCTTATGTCCAAGGGCTGGACTTCAATAATATAATGGTTTTATGACAAACTAGCTTTTCAAGCACAATTATTTTAAATCCTAACCTTTCAAGGGCAAGTCTTTAGGGGCGTGCTAGCTCTTTTTGAAAACTCTACAAAAAATATTCTTGTTCTTCACGTCTTCATATTTGTATTAGCTTTTAGATAACCGCTTTAGGAGGAAAAATGACAAAAGTGATCCCACATAATACATTCTAAGCAAATTAGATTTTAATAAAATGAGAGTATTTATGTAATTGTTATCAGAATCACTTTTTTTTCTTGTGCAAATTATCAAAAAGGACATTAACTCATGTAATAATTTCATATAAATTATATAATTACATTTTTCAAAGATATATAGCCTCAAATTTCAAAATAAAATAACAAAATTTAAATAAATTTATCTATAAAATTTAAAATAGTAGCACTAATCGATTTCAATAATGATAAATAACCCAACAAATATGTGTGTTTATAAATTGCAGAGACTTAAATCATTTTTAAAAGTGACTAAATTAAATTCTCCACTTTGGTGGTGGGTTGTTACTTTCAATATATATAGGAAAAACTCCCTTTTTTGTTTTTTTGTTTTTTGGGAGCTCATCTATTCATTTCCCTCTTACAAGCCTATGCCCAGCAAGTTCTTCGATCCCAGCAAGTTCTTCGATACGATACCCTTCAACCGAAGCTATCGTTCTACCGATAAGACTTTTTATTTGATGAATCAAACTCAATCTAAAATGATTTTTGTGACAAAATATTAAGGAAAAAACTGAATATGTTGTAAGAAATGATATTATATATATAAAAATATAAATGCCGGTTACATAATATTGTCAGTATACAAGGTTATTAATGTTGTGTATTAGAGAAATGCGAGAAATCAAAATTAGCGAAAGACCAAATTGACAATAGTGCCACAGGTCTCGAGGCTTGTACATGATATTTAAGTAAAATTATACTGGAAATTATCAGATATAATTTGAAATTTGATATTAAAAATTTCATTTTTGATTTCAAAATATTAAATAAATTTAAACATATAAAACAACAAATAATTAAATTAACAATTTATCAATTGATCAATTGATGAAGGAGCAGGACCTCTTCATTGAACGTTGAATTGTCACGTTACTCCAATGAATCGTGGCTTGATTGGCCATGAATTCAATGCTACACAAACAATAAAGCATAAATTGACCGTTGAAATTTCTTAGACGAATAGCACGAACCCATTTTACGAGGAAGTAATTTATAGCCATATGATGTCATTTCTTTTTCATACAATTAATTTAAACTCTCATACGCATAAACATGTCACAATATTAAATTTAAGTTCAAGACCTTCTCTAAGTGTAATAGGTTTGGTTGTCACTCCGCATCAAAAGGTTTGGTTGTCACTAGGACAACTACATATATGCCAGCATTTTTTTTTCCCTAAATGCTTAGGTCCCATTGTAATTAATCATGTTCAAGACACCGTTGAGTACTAAACGTAGACACCTCTTATTAGATATTTGAATCTTGGTTCATCTCGTAGTGAGGACTAGCCCCTTTTGCTAAATCCAAATCTATCAGTTTGTTAGTTATATGTCATCCTTGGATTATAAGAAAATGCTAGCTCAAGTTGGCAATGGTTACCTTCCTGCAAAGGCATGTAGTGTTTATGCCTATGCGGGAAATCGTCCAAAAACGTTGACACATTAGTATTCAAATCCTTTTGATCTGCTTTAATGTCATCAACCAACATTTGTTTTTGCATTAACTTGATTTCTTAGTTTTAAATTCTCATATTAATGGTAAAACGAACTCAATACTCTATAGAAATCTCTTGGATTCAAATTTTGCTGATGAAGAAACACCATACTATGAGATCTATCTCTATTCAAAGCTCAAATGTGCTGAAATTTGAAATAATTTTGGATTAATCAGTTATACTAATTAAATATACTATATGATTGTTACGGTAAAACAAAAATCCATTATATTGATGTGACGTTCATATTATTTATCAAATTACATGTATCAAAACATACATTTAAGCATATAATTTAGCATCGCATTTGATGTAGAAAAAAACTATGCTATTAAGCGTTCATCTACTTTCAAAAACTTGGTTCTTTTCAATATAAAAACACAGTATCAAAAACAAAATATGTTCTTTCTTTAAAATTAGTAACCTACGTTTGTTCAATATTAAGAAATAGTTCTCACTCTTTTTGGTAAGAAAAAGAAGCTACCGCGTTAAATCAATTGAAATAAAAATTTGTGTATTACAAACGAGCAAACGATCATCCAGAATTTTTTTTATAGTAGTATTATCAAGTTTGAAAATATCAGAGAAGAAAAATCAATCGGTTGTCACATTAATCAGTGGATCAGTTTTCACGCTAACATGTGAAAAAGTCAAGGCATTAATATCGGAACCCGATAGAGGATCCTGACGCATATTATAAATAGGTCTGAACTAGACCAAGTACAAGCATCCATCCCAATAGAACTACTTCAAACCTAATTGGTTCATTATGGGGACCAAACTTAACCATCCAAAAATCATTCTTGTTCTTCAAGTTTGCCTCACGATGGTTTCCACTTCCATGGCCGGAGGTATAGTAGTCTACTGGGGCCAAAATAATGATGGAACTTTGACATCAACATGTGAAAGTGGCCTCTTTCAAATTGTTAACATAGCTTTTTTATCACAATTTGGGAGTGGTCGGAAACCTCAAATTAACCTCGCTGGCCACTGCGATCCGGCAAATAATGGTTGCCAAAAAGTGAGCAAGGGCATCAAAGCTTGCCAAAGTAGAGGTGTCAAGGTCATGCTCTCCATCGGAGGCGGCAGCGGAAGCTACTCTCTGTCTTCGGTTGAGGATGCCAAAAACGTAGCAGATTACATATGGAATAACTTTCTGGGTGGGCAATCACCATCAAGACCTCTAGGCGACGCCGTTTTGGATGGAGTAGATTTTGACATTGAAAAGGGGGGTGAATACTATGCTGCTCTTGCAAGAAAACTATCTGAACATAGCCAAGGAGGTAAAAAAGTGTTCTTATCTGCTGCACCACAATGTCCTTTTCCAGACCAATTTCTCGATAAGGCACTTTCCACTGGGCTCTTTGATTATATCTGGGTTCAATTCTACAACAATCCTCAGTGTGAATTTAACTCTGGAAACCCTAGCAACTTCCAGAACTCATGGAACAAGTGGACCTCAAGTTTCAATGGCAAGTTTTATGTTGGGCTTCCTGCCTCACGTGAAGCAGCAGGGAATGGCTATGTGCCTACGCGACAACTTATAGATCAAGTGTTGCCTTTTGTTAAAAAATCACCCAAGTACGGAGGTGTCATGCTTTGGGATAGGTTTCATGATCTGAAAACTCAGTACAGCTCCAAAATTAAGGGTAGTGTTTGAAACAATGTTCCAACTTCTAAGTTGGTTTTAATTATCTAAATAAAGCACGTTCAGCTACAATGATGTACTAGAAAGAATTTTAATATCACTGAAAGCATGTTCAGGATAATATTATTAAATTAATTTTGCATATAAAGTTTCATATAGAATTGCATCGGTGGAAGAAGACAAGCATATATTGAAAGGGCTAGCGTGGAGAGAATCAATGAAAGCCAGCCGATGACATAATATCTAGATATATTTTTAATATATGGATATACACAAATTGTAGCAAATAAAGAGGGCACTTCAGATCATGAGTATGAATAAGACACATGCTTGGGCTCAGGGATAACTAATCATTACGGAAGAGAGATAAATTATAATTTAATTCATTTAACTTCCATTAATTCGATTATTTCCCCGTGAAGAGTAATAAATTGTATTTAAAGGTAAATTTTGAAGGTTGGAATGTGTTAGACATAAGATTGCGTTAGTTAAAAGTGTCTCGGAAGAAAAACCGGTGGGAATATGAATGATTCATACTTTCGTTTGCATCATTTTTGGGATCTAGATCCTATGACTTTGAGAAGGTTATTGTCATGTAATTTGGAAGTTAATAGTTCAAATCCTTAAAACAACCTTCCAATTTACGGGTAAGACTGCATATATAAATCCTTCTCTAACACCCCCCACCCCCAAACAAAAAGGTACGAGCCCCTTGCACTAGGCTGACCTTTATGCGTGCATACAAGTAACCTTTCACACTGAACTAAGAGCAAAATTGTACTTCCTAATCCTATATGTAAGTCCAGACACATTGATTTTTAATATAAGAACCTTTTAAAAATTATATAAAATATTTATAACTTATCTCCAAAAATACCCTTATCTTTTAAAATGGCTTTCACATCCTCTCTTTCCAATGAGTTATCTCAATCAAAGAATAAGATTAGAAAATTGTAAAAGCATTTCACATTTACAAATTTAATTATATTACAGTGATCATGAAATTAAAGTGAGAGCCCATAAATTCAATTGACGTAGGCTTCAGTCACTCTAAGCCAAACAATAGTTTTGAACCTATCACGTCTCGCTACCTACTTTAGCCATTAGACCTCCTTAAGATAGTTGCCTAGTTGGAAAAGTCAGCTAATTACAATGAGTACTATGCGGTCTGAAATTAAATATGTTACAAGCATTTCAGGTCAAATTCAAGAGCCACACAATCTGTTACACCACACTTAACTGAACAAGGCCAAATATCTTATCTTTGAAAATTATTAGGTATATGTATTCTTTTTTTCTTTCCCTTTTTCTTTTTTTTTTTTGGTGGATGACAAGTTAGGTGTCTGTATGATCTAATACGATTATTACAAATCATATAATATACCTAGACTCCACATGTTGGAATAAAATTCATTGTACGGATGTTAATATTGAAAACGTTTGACCATTATGTAATCAAACATTCAAACTTAAATAAAGTGGTGTGTTTAAATTGAAGACTTACTGATGTAAAATGTCCTATGTACATTAATGTATATGGGAAGGCAAAAAAAAAATCAAATTAATGTATGGAGAATGGAATGATATTGACCGGTCAACTTGCAAATATCACATCTCTTTCTTTCTTTCTTTCTTTCCCTTTTTTTTTTTCGCCATGAATATCACATGTTCGCTTGATAGTTTTTTTTTTCAATTTATAATATATCATTATTATAATAATAAATTATTATATTATTATAATGTACTAATAAAAATTATAAAACTTGTACCGACGAAAAAATAATGTCCTTAAATTCCATTGTTAATTTCACCAGAAATTGTATAAACCAACAGAGAACTTTTACGTCAGAAAATTCCGTTGACGGAATTTTCATTGGAATTTATGGACGGACAACTTCTGTGGCAAATTTCATTGGTAAATACATTTTCTAACAGAATTTAAAGAAGAAAGAAATTCCGTCTGAAATTATTGACCGAAAAATTTCTTTCAGTAATTTCTTTTTTTTTTTGTGGTTATATAGGATCAATTTTAATTAAAAAAAATCAACTGACAAAGTGAATCTTCCTTTTAATTTTTTTTTTAAAAAAATGTTGGTGTTTCTGTAATCTTTCTTCTTCTTTTTGACATAATAGTATTCAATTCCTTTTAACTTAAGCTATCAATTTTTTTCTTTTTTTTCCCATTAAATTGATTTAAATTATTAGTTTTTAATTCACATACTAAAATACAAGGAACTCAATACTCTAAAAAAAAAAAAGAAAACTGAATAACCTTGTCAAAGTCGTATAGTATGTTCAATCAGAAAAGATAACTGAATAGGAAGATTATCTCCTGTAGGAGGCACCTAGCAAAAAACAAAACAAAACATAACAAAAAACAAAAACAAAAACAAAAAACAAAAGTAACTGAATTACTTATTAACAGAAAATTTTGTCTATTACAAAGGAGCTCATTGGATTATGTAGAATTTTTATTACAAAAGTATTAGTCGAGCTTCTGAGTAGAAGATAGAAGAAAACTAAACAAATTGTGGGCAAAAAGTAGGCAAGCATGTTCCCATAATTACATTAACACGTGAAAAGGGTGATACGTAAATATCAAGTACTAAAAATTGGACTTGTAGTTAAATCGATTGAGACAGTAGCTGTTATACTTTGTAAGGCTACTAATGATTAAAGTAACACTCCCTCCAGTCTAATTTATAACCTACTTTATAGTATCATTTGCAATATAAAATAGTTCTTATGTTAAGAACTAGAAAAGTATATTTAATTAACATATTCAAAGTTTATATATAATTATAAAAAATAATATTTAAATAAGAAGACATTAATTTATAAATAAATGAAATATTCATATATATGAACCACACACATGGTTCAATAAATAGAGTTACTACTATTTTTTGTTCGTTTGTTTTACTTCTCCTGATCATTCTATATATCCGAAACTCCTTATTAAACCAGCCAAGAGACGAGTCTATTTGTCTGACCGGCAAACAAGAATTTGTTGTAAATATTACATATGGGTGTGTTAAAGAAAAAATCTATCTAATATTATGGAATATGTTTAAATGAAGAGATGTCTTTTGAGAAGTTATGTTCTTATAAATTAAGAGGTTTAATTTGGTTCATGAATTAACTCAGTTCATCATGAATTCAACATATAGTTATAACTTTATAATTGAAAAGGTGTATTCTTCAAAAGGCACCATTTCAAGGCATCACTTTATCTTTTATAAATACCCCAATCAAGACACCATTTAAAAATAGAATAAGAAACCTCAGTGATCTCGTGTAGAGTTACTTTATCTTCCACTAGTTTTGCCGCCTTGAGTTTACTCAATAAGGGTTCGTTTATTCCTAGGTGATGCCGCTTCTTAATTACTAAGGAGGCTGTGGAATATCTCTCAAGGATAATGTCCTCAAACGCGACTTGAAGCAAATATGTTCTTATTTATGTTGCAGATTTCCCAACAATCTTAAGAGATAATTCCTATTTTAATTGAATGCAGAGAAAATGAGTTAAGCTCTAATCCCAATCTCTATCTTCCTTTATTTGATTTATCATTCGTCAAAATTATTCATGTGTGTAAATCTAAATAATCTTTGTCCGATATGAATCTAAACATTGGCTATATTGATTTTGACGTTGAACGACAAAAAAAAATGTTTTCAATTTGAATACTCTTTGCACTTCTGATTTTATCCGTCTTGTGCATATGCATACAAATATATATGTGTGTGTGATCTGACATCATATTAACATGGTTTTCTTGAGTGTTTTCTCACTAAATTGTACACTTTTACCCTCATTATGCATTGTAATTAGAGATTTTTGATTACATAGTTCATACATTGCATTTTGCTGTTTTAGGGATAAAAATGGTTAATTTTCTCTCCTTATTTGAAATTGTTGTTGTTTGGTCTTTACACATCTTCCTATTGTGATTTTCAGGCAATTGGAGAAATTAGAGCTTAGGATGGAGCATTGATGGAGCCACCAAATCTTGAAGGTCTAAATCAAAATAGGAAACCTTTTGGAAGCCAAATGAAAATAGGAAACATCCTAGAAGCCAAATCAAGATAGGAAACCTTCTGGAAGGCAATTTGAGGTCACAATTTGGACAATTTAAATGAAGCTGTGCATTTTGGAAGCAAAATCAAAATAGGAAACCTTCTGGAAGGCCAGGTCGTGACGTGGCATGTTGAGGTCGCGGCCTGATTTGAAGTAGGTTTCCTAAAGAGCCTATATAAAGAGAGTGTCACCAACATTCAGAGGAGGCCCAGATTCGTGAGATTTCACGGTATGGCAGCTGCCAACCCTCTTTCTATCAAATCCTCTTCCATTCCTAAACCTTAGTCTCCATCTATCCATCCATCAACCAGTAAATTCCTCACCTAACCTCATCCATCTCTCATGGAGTCACAGATCAAATGTGATTGCGGGAGATTTGAAGCCATGAGAGGCTAAAGCCTTAGCCTCTTGGTGATGGGAATTGAAGCTTGAGCTCCAAGTAACAACCAGGGGAGTAGCTTTCTTTCAATTTAGATTTCTTTCTTTTCTTTCTTTTGTAGAATTTCTTAGATCTAGGGATTTTACTTTGGATGTTGAGGATTATGATTGTAATCCATGTTATCTAGATTATGCATGAGATTGATGTATGAATTTTTATTTAATTTTTATATAAGTTTTAATACTTGTGTGTGTTAGTTGTAGTGTCACGATCGTGATTAATCTGCCATACATGCATTATCTTGGATTGTTGATTGACAGTTCGACATCATTCATCATCTTTCCTTATGCACTCTAAGGGGCTTAACAACGATTTAATTGAAGTTAATTAACTTAGGATCCTAGGAAAGTTTTCATTGATTATACCATTGGACCCAAGTGATCGCTTTGGGTTTTTCACTTGAACTTAGTTTTTAAAACTCCCATTATCTTTTGAGAGAGCAAGGATAGCTGAGAGAACATCATCGAGACACTATTTCATCATAGTATCTTTTCATCCATAATCACCCTTTTAACACCTAAAACACCAAAACTATTTCCTTTTTATTTTCTTTATTTTTCTTGCACCAAAAAAACCCCCTTTTTTTAATTCAATAGTTTGAAAATCAGTTCTAAGGAATTTTAATTTGCGCTCCTTAAGAAGAACGATTGGTTACCCCTATACTACATTATTGTGGTGCAATCATTCTGACAGATCGAAACAGGCGACAATTTTGGTCCGATCAGGGACCATTCGAGATTCTTTCCAAAGTGGGACCAGTAGCCTACAGATTGGCCTTACCCCTGAGCTTGAGTTAGTTGCATAAGTCTTTCATGTTTCCCAGTTAAAGAAATATCAGCCAAATCCCTCACATACCATCAAAATATGATGATATAGAGTTGAAAGAGAATCTGTCTTTTGAGATGACACCATAGCAGATTGTGGACCGTAAGGTGAAGTAACTCAAGAATAAGATGGTTCCACTGGTCGAGGTGATATGGAGAAATGCTTCGCAGGAGGAAGCAAAGTGGGAAACAAAAGACAGAATGAGAAGCAGCTACCTAGAGCTATTCTCATAAGGTATGTTATTTAAATTTCGAGGACAAAATTTATTTTAATGGGGGAGGAATGCAACATCCCAAAAAATTTTAAGTCTTAGGTAAAGGATGTTGGGTAGACCAAGGGTCGTATCTTGATATTTTTTTAGGCCTAAATGAGGTATTTGGGATGAGTAAAGGGCCTTAGTCTGTAGAGTAGAGAAAGATCTCCTTGTTAGATACAAGATTAGTTTTGATGATGTCAAATATTAAAGAACAAAAACTTTGCATAATGCTTTATCTTATACATTGTCTATTACATTGACTAACTACTATATTTAATGTAAAATGTTTTATAGATTAGTCAAGTAATAAGAGAAGTATGATTATGGAGTATGCTTAGAAGATCAACTTGATGAAAGAAGAGAGAATG
>JBAGKO010210051.1:0-13287 GCA_037177275.1 Acacia concinna
TTTGTTTAAAAATCGCTACAAATGTCACGCTATATTACGTTAAGTTTGTGTCTTTATTAGTAGCAGTTTTAACTAAAAATCGCTACAAATGTTGACAAGCAGCAAATTTGTCACCGCCACAATGTCGCGCCAAGTTGGCGCCTTTATTTATAGTGGTTTTTAGGTAAAACCGCTACAAATGTTGACCATGGAGCAAATTTATAGCAGTTTTTGCTATAACTAATATAAATTTTGCACTTTGTGGCAGTTTTTATAAACGGCTACAAAGGAAACGCTACAAAATTGTCTTTTTTTGGTAGTGTGCATTCAACACCTCGAACTAGTTTGGAGATGCAATTAGCACCATATAGCATTTATTAGTACAATTTTGCCCCTGAAGTATTAAAAATGGAGCAATAAGCACCTCGGAGATAACAAAATCATTAACCACTGATAAATTATGGTTGATCCTCTTTATGAAAAGCATATATATATATTAACATTAATTGAATGGATATTACCAAAGGCATAACTGTCATCGTTCATACAATTATTTCCTCCAAATTGCCTCATTGATCTCTTCAATTGATATTATTTCCTATTTACCTTGCTATCATCTCTGCAACAAAGGGATATATATTGACATAAATTGAATAAATGTGAAAAATAATGCTCAATTAGAACAAGTTTAACAATAAAGTTTGTAGTGCATGGGGTAGCATATGCTTATCATTCATCTTAAAATCAGCTTTTTCTCTTGTTTGTTTTGGTAAGGGGCGATAGAAGAAAACTGTGCATTTGATAAAGATAATTAACAGTAATTTAACAGCGATTTACAGGTCTATTATTTTAGTTGGGGTGCTAATTGCCTCATTTTTTATACTTTATAGCCAAAACCATATGAATGTTGAGAACCCCGAAAATTTTGTTTAATAAGGAAAATGATAGATAAGTACTTTGGTACCAATCTGAATTTTTTAAATTCGGATCAAAGATCGTGAATTTTGTTATTTACATTACCATTCAAATTATTTCCCTTACCAATTATGTCAAAACACACAAGCATCGAGCTTGTCATTTACGTTATGAGTTTTGTTATTTACGTTTTCATTTTAGTTATTTTCAAACTTAAAAAACTCATATTGGCACCAAAGTACTTCTCTGTCATTTCCCTTATTCAATAGGCTTTTTGAGTTTTTAACCTCCATTGTTATTTTTTCGTCATTTCCCCTAATTTATATATGATATAATAATAATATGAGGAAATTTTTTTTAACTCATAAGCTATTAATAATGTTTAGTTTTAACTATATAGACTAAAACTGAGATTTCGCATGGATACTTACATGCACCTAAGTAGAATCACGCGTTTCAAAGAAAATTCAGTATATCTAAACGTTATCATTGAAGGATCAGAAAGTATAGTTGGCTGTCATATTTTATATAATTTGTTCTTGGCCAAACTTATATTTTATATTAATAAATTAGAGAGTCAAAATACTACTACGGGAAAAAAATGTTCTACTCTGGAGAAATGAGAACCTCAAGCAAGATATCACAAGATTCAGGACCTTGAATAAAGCTATCCTTGTGTTGGGCACACCGGCTTAATGTTATTGAAGCAATGTACTCTCTCCACAAACCAAATTTTGAGAACCTCAAGAAAGATACACATATACGGATAAAATTGATAATTCAACATAAAGTTGTGTCTCTCTCTACATATGAAAAGAATTTTAGAATATGGGGAGAATTGATATTTTCAAGAAGAAACTATTATTTTCACGTCTAAAATTTCAGACAGTAAAATGAATTGTCCAGATATATTTGTTGAAGAATGGTTGACAGCAAAAAAATGAATTGTTAGGCCCTGTACGTATAGTACTGTGATGGATGACATAATATGAATGAATGAAGAAAATAAAAAAAAAAAGTGGGAGTGACTTGGGATGCAATTTAAGATAGAGATGTGAGAAGCGTATCATTTTCGAAGGTTAGGTGATGATCCAATCGTGAAAAACTGTCACCTGCCCACCTTGGTGTTTGCTTTAATAATGTTTCTTTATAAAAACAATGCATGTTTTTTTTTTGCTGTAATCTTTGACTAACACAAACCACAATAATCATTTTTTTCCCAAAATACTGGCTTGCATGCATGCCAACACACACATGAACCAACATTTTGAAACAAACCCACTACATAAAAAGCAAAGCTGAGAGAGATTGACAATCTAACTCATCCACCGGTGCCAATTACGATAATAATCATATTCAAGTGAGCTGCTATAAATTGGATCTCACAATACGCGAATTTATTCAATGTTACTAACTAGATATGTGCAGACAAAAATTAAGGGGAAAAAAAACAAACAAACGCAGTGCAAGCATATTAATTTCAATCTAAATATTGAAAGATTTATTATTGTTGTGGAAAAATAATTAGGGAAAATCATACTAAGGTACCAACTAAAAAAATAATATTAAAAAAGTTTCACAACTTGTTAATAGTAGTTCTTTTTTGTTGTCAACAGCAACTCTTTCACTTTTCATTAACAAGTTAGGAGTCTTTTTTGATATTTTTAGTGATTTTTCCAATCTTAAATATCCAAGTTAGACTATGGGTTCACTGTACTCCTAAATATAAAATCTCAATCTAATTTGACCTTCAATAAATATATATATATATATATATATATATTTAAGGTATACTTACGGATTGCACATAGTAAAGTATTTCTTTCAAGAGGTAGTATTACACATGATAAAAAAAAGGATATTTCGGGGGAAAAAAGGACACAAAATTGTTATAAATAATTAACTTAATTAATTTTCTTAATACCCACAAATTAGTTGTCTAGCTCTTTTTTTTTTTTTTTGCCAACTATCTAGCTCTTATATTAAAGACTATAAAGAGTATGAAAATGTATTTTTTTTTAAATAACAGTTTATTGTTTTAGTAAAAAGAAAGGTTATATGTAACTATATCTTCTTTGAGAAAGCAGTAAACTAAATTAACATTTGTATATACTTAAAGTTATTTTATTATCAAAACAATGTGAGATCTTAATTGATGGAGGTATCCACCATTACAACGAAAATAATGATTACTCTACTTTAAATTAATTTGCTTGGAGACAAACAATTTAAGTAATGCTAGTACTAGTTGTGCGTACTAGGATTCACTTGTCTGAGAATCGAGGGGAAGGGTGAAAAGTCAAACGTAAGTATGATTTTACTCAAAGTGGTAGACACTATTCTATTATAAGCGTCTCTTTATCTCAATGTTTCCCTCAAGTAGCCCCTCTCTGCCCACCGAATGTTTACTCATTAAGTTTTTTAATTTCATTCTCTCTTATATATTTACATTTATGTGGCATAATATCTCATTTTATAGGAATATTTTTATTTCTACACATTATATTTTAATTATTAAATGACATAGCCTTTTTTTTTTTTGAAAAAAGTGTCACAAATTCTTTAGTTAACAATTTAGGGGATGAAAGAGGAAATACCAATTAATAAACGCATTACCTTATAGCACTGCTAATCTTGCAGCTACTTTTGACTTCGTTATATATATCAACAATATCTCTGACGGCTGCTTTAATTAAGTCCCCTGAAACTTTAATCAAGGCATATTTTCCAATAATATTCAAAAAGTTATCAAGTAGTACTAGCATGTTTATTAAATTATTCTCAAGCATGATTACAAAGAAAAAAGTATATATGGTCCATATAACAACATTTTATATAATATATACCAGGTCAAATCAATCTATTCAACATGCATGCATCCAATAAGTTAACCATTGTAAAATTCAAGTAAAACATTTACAAGACAAAAGATAAATTCGACATTAAGGAATCAAATTATAAAAATTCATACACATAAGAAATAATTATATTGATTATTTAACCTATATTTAATTTTTCAAACTTTAACGATATATTAATTAAGGACAGCAACTAACGAAGTATACCTTGTGAACAAATCTTTAATGATATTTTACAGCTAATGCATGCATCTTACTTTGGAACAAATATATATATGTTGGTGAATTCATTGAGTAGGAATTGACATTTAATTGAGAAGGAAGATATATAGATTAACCTATGGGTTAGGCGTGCGTCGATCATATGCATAAATGATTAATGAGATTTCACAATCTTAAAGTAGAATTTATATGAAACTAACTCAACTTGAAGGAAACTAAAATTAGTTGATATGATATATATGCCAACATGTGCACCTAGTTTATTGGTACGTACACAATTCTAACAACTACTATAACATAATTTGTCTTTATCATCGCTACTGGCCACACAACTAAAAACTTGCTTCCCAAACAACTTTTTGTATGATAATTATTATACACCTAATTAATAACATCTTTGGCAAACTCGCATACTAATGTATATCAGCTTGAAATGTAATTGCCAAAGAATCCATAGAGATCTTGCGTTATTAGCACAATTGAATATGATAAATAAAGGGACAGTTTTTTTTTTTTGGGGGGAGGTCTACAACAACGAGTCTAATCTCGCTAGGCTAGGTCATCTACATAAATAATCCAATGTCATTGTGATTTATCAACAACCAATAACAAATCTTTAGATAAATTGTTAATCAAAATATTTCACTCAAAAATTTTATTCATTATTTTCTTTATTAATTATTATTATCCCATTTTTAGAACTTTGTATATTCGATCTATCTTCTTTACCATCACTTACAATGGCCTTCTTTTTGTGTGTGAATCCAAACGGTCTCAAATGATTTTATACTCTTTACAAAATAAAAAGGGTTTTGATGAGAAAACTAAAAAAATTGTTAGTACACAAATAGTTATTGGCTACACACATAGAGGCATTATTTATATTAGGAAACTATGATTTCATGTTTGGCCCATCTTGTTGAGAAAAACTAATCATCAAAACCTCCATGAGATTGAGACAAGAAAGTTGCAGAAAGTGCAAGAAAGATTTTGCAAGAAAAACACCGAGAAAATTCAGATAATTATAACATGAACAGCACAATAAATTAAATCAGTTTTTTAAAGTAAATGGGAGTGCTATAAAGTGCCACTATATATCAATAGTTGTATGAAATTATGATTCATGTTAGCCACGCAGCCTCTTCTTCATCAATTGTGTTTGTTAGTGTTAGCCCCACAAATAAAAGCACACTTCTACCATATGCATGATTCTATATATCATCATGTGCCTCTCTATTCAATAATTCTCTTGTATACCATAATTAATTATTGATATAGACTTCATACGTAAAAAAAAGGCATTATGTTTGGTGCATACAAAGTAGTTGTATCTAATTTATCTCTATGGTCCTTTGAAGTAATTACTCAAGAGAGTTGGGTATTTAAAAAAATTTAAAAAAACAATTTTGTTCTAGAAATATCTAAAGCAGAGTAATTCTACTCATTGCCATTAAAATGTTAATGGTTTATGTCAATTTTTGTCAATCTTGCTTCTTTGATGGTGAAGGTGAATTTTCTCCATTATAACACTTCCATGGCAAAATTACTTCTCCAAACACTTTTGAATACCCAACTTTCTAAAATAGTTATGTTTGGTGGCCAAATTGCACTTTATCTATAGTATATAATTATAGAATAGAATATTTATTGTGTTGATAAATTCAACTCTTTCTATGTGAACATAAATTTTTAATCACTCAAGTAACCACCCCGAGATGGAGCTTTTCGAACAAAAGTTATGTGATTTCATATATTCTCTTTTAATAAATTATTTTAATAAGGAGTCTTGATACAATGTTAGGAACTCTATATAGTTAATGGAGAGTCGAAGATATATAATTATAACCCTCAGGTTCTTTTCTTTTGCTCCAACCCTACCAAATAAAGAAAAGAAAAGAATAAAGAGGGGATAGAAGTCCGAAAACACAGTCCAACTTTTTTATATTTAGCTTTTTAAAGACTTATCCATACACCATCATGTGGCAAATAGTTCCAACTTACAAAACCTTATAAGCATGTCATTTTTCGGGGATCTGAAAAAAATAAAAAAAGATACAAAACCCAAATTAAAGCATGGGGTCGTAATCTTTCTCTTCCCACTTTCTAATTTCATATGTTTCCATCGATCTCAACAATAATGATGATAAAAACAAATTCTTAATTTGTCAGTATGGTCACAACTATGATTATAATGATATCATTTTTCCCCTCACTAACATAAAAAAAACAAGACCATTCTTTTCTTCTAGGGGAATATCGTCATGCTGAGGTATGGTATATATATGCAAATTTGTGAAAGGAATTTCGTGGAAAATATGAGAAACAAGAAAAGAGAAAGAGAAAGAGAAAGAGAAAAGAAAAAAAGTTAATATATGCAAAGGAAAATAGGGATGGGGTATATAGTATATACCATTTGGTCAGTCGTTTTCACATGGTGGACGGAAGCTTCACTACTTAGCTAATAGGAGAAGAAGATGGTCCACATCCACCTGTAAAAACTAAGATGCTTCATGCTTTACAGTCTAAATGATAGGGTTTCATTTCTTAGTCCTATATGTAGAATCCAATGCTTTTCTACATCTCACAAACTAATTATTTATTATATAATTATCATTATATTAACAAGTTAATAGTAAACAAGCATAAAAGATTTTAAACTTTAGAGAGAAACAGTTCGCTTAATCATTTATTATTCCAACGTTTGATTGTAAATAGTGATTTTTAATTAATTACTCCTCTAATTCTTACTGTAACACGTATTTATCTAATTTAGGATGATTATATAATATTAGATTAAATATTAATTCATAAGTTAAGTAAATTTTTTTTAGAAAAAAATAATAAATAAAAGAGACACAATGGAAAATTATCTTACATTTATAACTAAAATTCACCCTCAAACAGTTCTATAATTAGGACTGGTTCATGGTTGGCAATTTTCCCATATGATGGTTGTTATAAAATTCAGGTTATCAATAATGTTTGTATCCTAGAAATTTTAATAATGCATTGCATATGCTACACTTAAACAATTATTTTATTTTTTTTATTAACAAAATCCTTGAGAAAACCTTGGTTTATGGAATTCCTTGAAACTTTCATCTTGATGTACAATTTATTGGAAAAGATTATTCTGGGATGTAATCTGTGAAATGGATTATCATCTCTGAGAGAAACGTACGTACTTTTCATGGATTTTATAGAGTGACAAGAATTTTACCATGATAAAAATAATAAATTTCAAATCTCTTAATGTTTTTTATTCGTAAGATTTTTTTTGTGGAGAAAATTACTGTTCTTTGACCATATATCAGAGTAACAATAAATTAATAATATATTTCAGTGAACTAGTGATGCAACATAAAATTAATGATCTTTTTTAGGATATATCCTTTTTCCCCATTTGTCAACGTTTTGGATATGCGAATAGTAACAGAGAGTAACGGTACCTAACCATGCAATTACAACAAAATTTTAGGTTTTTGATTTTTTTGCGTTACGATTTGGCGAATTTATATGTACATAATGAAACAAAACGTATATATTCTTCTTAATGTTTTCCCTTTTAAAATATATACTATATTTTAAAGTTTGTGCGAAATACTACTTGTACTACAGCAAACTTTAATCACTTTATACTGATCTCTTCCAACTTTGAGAATTTTGCAATAATTTCATAAAATCTTCTTTATTGATCTCTTTCTCTCTTTTCATATATTGGCCAACCTATATTGAACAAATCCTTACATAACATGTATAACATCTTCTTTTTTTAAAAAAATCCGAGTGATTATATAATATTCCTGAAAAAGGAAGCTTAAATCAGATGCCTTCTTGCTTGTCAAGAAAAAAAAAAATCAGATGCCTTTTTAATTAATTATTTCATTGATTAACATGGCCATTAAATTCGTATTGGTTATCAGTGACTTCACATACATGTATGATGAAATTAATAACCCGAAAATATCTTATATAGATGGATGATCATTGATGCATGTGAAAAGATACCCTACAATCTTATTATTTACTAAAATTAAATTAATAGAGCTAGTAAAATAATTAATTTTTCCTTAGGATGTGGCGCTTAATTAATTTATAAATATTATGTATGTGGATGATTGAATTAGTGAATGATGACGCTGACCACTTGTTTTTAATTCAATATCAGTGATTTCTTTCTCTTTTCAAATTTTAGTGATAAACTAACAGAAGGGGAGAATAAAAAATACACAAATCTCCCTGGCCATGTGATGCATCCAAAAATTAATGTTGTAATTAAAAATTAAGTTATCATACCCTATACTAGATAATAGATTTTCAATTAATACCCTAATATATGTGTGTATGTATATATATATAGAGAGAGAGACATACAAACACAACTTGAAGAAGATTCCCTCTCTGTGATATAACTATGACAAATCATGAGTCAAATTCACATGTTTAAGGCTATACATGAGAACAACAAAACATACTATTGAAGAAAATGATACGAAAGGATTGATGAAAACACACACACATATATAGAGCCATTCATTGTCCCTAGTCCTAATTGGCTAAAACTAAAACAGGCATCACATGACCATAGCTATAGCTCAAATTATGAAGCCAGAATCTTGTGAGATTAATTTGCAGATTAATAATGTTCGGTCACAATTCAGAGTTCCGATTAAAATTTGTATGTTAATTAATTATATTTGTTGACAATTTATCGGTTATCAAACCTGCTTACAATGAATCTTCTCGTATTTTAGCCTAAAAAATAATTGTTTTTCGTCTTATCGTATCTCTGCTTTCAAAATTTTCCATGGAAAAGGAGATATTTTGTGTTTCGCACTTTGCACTTACACATTCTTTAAATTAAATAACATAGTGGGCTTGACCATATAAACAAAACCAGTCAAAACCACATGATTCACAGCCATAAATAAATGGGTTTTAGTTTTACCCTTAACTATGTTCACATAAGCGCCTGATATTATAAACTAATAAATAGTATAATATTATCTTTGAACTTAAAATGACGTTGGAATGTCACTCCTACTATTAAAATGGAGCAAACGTCTGTTGAATATTGGTGTGGGGCCTATATACAGACCTATGTACAATATTTTTTAAAGGTAATGTTACACCACTTAATAGTCTAAGTTACTAAACTCTCTTACGATAACATTTTAAGGGTAAAAATGCCCTAAGATGTTATATAACTTTCTTCAATATTTTTCTTCTTTTTTAATATTAATTAATAATGAAGTTTGAACCCACTCTTAAAGGATATGAAATATATTTTTTCATAAGGATATGAAATATATCTTTACCAGCTAGATCAACCGGCTGATATTTTGAATTAATTATATTTACTTTTATTTCAAATTAAAATACTCCTCCAACCCTAATTGTAGGACCTAATTTGAGAGTGAATTTTGGTTCTAAATGTAAAATCTTCATCCATTTTATCTCTTATAGTTGCTCCTCTAGTCCTTCATATTAGACATAATTAGGGAATTGATATTAATGGTCCTAAATATAAGACATAATTTTTAATATGAGTTAAAGGCCAATTTTGCTCTAGAAAAATCAAATATGAAGCAATTTTGCCCCTGATCATTATCCCAATTAAGTTTAACTATTAGTTGACTAGTATGTCATTCACGTCATTTTTGTTAAAATGCAAATTTCCTATAAGTTTTTATTCAAGAGCAATTTTGCCCTAGAAGTTTTCAAACTATAGCAATATCGCCCTAATTTCTACGGCAAAATTGCACCTATTGGTTAAATATAAGGGTCAAACTTAACTGGGAGAACGGTTAGGATAAAATTGCTTTCCAAAAAACTTTCAAGACAAAATTGACCTTTAACCCTTTTTATATTTATCAATGCTTTTCTAACTTACTTCTATTGATGCTCCCTCAACCAGAATCAAAGAGAAGAGGAAAGGAGGGGGGGACAAGAGAGATAACAAAGGTGTTTTGGAAAATAAATGTCATATTAAATGTCTTCATTAGTCCAATTCAATTTGGTAAATATTTCTTATATATTAAAGACCAAAGGAGTACAATTTTTCCTAAATTAATTTGTCTAACTTATAAATTGATAATATATATTAGGGTAAAGGTGCAGATTTGACAAACAACTATTTCCTCATGGGCGTCCAACACAAATAACTATTTTGATATGCAAAAGTAGACATAAAGAATTTTTTTGGGAGCAAAATTGACAACGCCATTAACTGCCGTTATTTTTTCTGACATGTGGGCCCCACTGCCATTCACTACCGTTACTTTTGGTTAAGATGAAATTAAGTTTTGTCAATTAAAAAACAAATACCAACATTTACAAAACAAATATTTAAATGTCCAAAATTTTTTAACTTCTTAAATTCTTTTTTTGTCATTAAGTTTTGTAAACGTCTATATTTTCCTTATAAATGCTCTCTAACCCCTAAGAAAATAGTTCGTTATTAAATTTTCACCTTAACCTTCTAAAGTATATTAAAATATCGGTAGTAAAACCCATATGTCAGAAAAAGTAACGGTGTTTAACAGTATTGCCAATTTTGCTCAAAAAAAAAATTCTTCATGTCTATTTTTGCACCTCAAAATAGTTATTTGTGCTGGACGCCCTAAGGAAATAGTTTTTTGTCAAATTTACACCTTCACCCTATATTGAGAAGTAATTTAAAGACATCATATCACATATGGTAGAATTATATAATTTATTTTGTTGGCAAAAAAAGTATGTAATTTATTATTTAGCTTCTTTTATCTACCCAAATCATTAGATAAGTAAGTCCTATATTAAGGATCACAAGAGTACTTCACATAAAAACACACACACACACACATATATATCTTTATATATTTGAAATAATCTTTTGGCCATGACAAACATACCCTGAATGATTTAGATATTGCCATACGAGGAGTAACTGTTACAAGTTTTAAAACATAAAGAAAACAAAGTGGTATTTTGGAGATTATGAAAGGTTCAAAACAAGTATCCGTGACAATTTTCCCAAAATCCAAAACAAGCAGTCAGATTCTGAAAGGTAAAAATCGAGAGAAGCATCTTGAAGTTCAAGCTAGAAACACAAATGCAAACACAAACATAGCTATCAAACATTGGAAGCAGATGCACAGAAGAAGAAGAAGAAAATAAAAGAATAGGTCCCTCTCATCATGAAATTTAGTGTAAGCATCTTTTGGGTGAGTAGCCATTTATAACTTTGATGGGAATGGCTCTTACCAGTGTCTGAGGGGACCAAAGTTTATCATTTGTCACAAAATTAATAGGGAGGGGGGTCCTAAACTGATAGGTCATTTTCTATATTGAGGGGTCCATTTTTTATGTATATAGCAGCACTGGTTCGTCTCTTATCTCCAATTCCCACTTTATCTGAATGGTCATCTATCACCAATTATTAAAAGCATAATATTCCTACGCTACAAACTAAGCTTTGGTCATAAAACTTCATATCGCATCATATAGCTAGCCTGCCTCTCAAGCAAGTTTTGATTTTTTTTTTTTTTTTTGCATCAATGAATTGAGCTTCAATTCTCTTTATCTACTTCATTATATTCATTCATGTGATGTATCCTTCTTTGACAATTTTTATTTTATAGTGTCCTTGTCGTTGGTGACCTTTAAATTTTCCTATCTTGTTTGGAAAGGTTAGGATCATCTTTAAACCATATATGTGTTTGGGTAAGCATGATGCATCTAGTGACTATGTGAGAGTGATTACTAGTATGGCTATGAGCGAAGGAATTAATTAATGGATCACCTAGTCTACAGTGTAGAATTTTAATAGTAGGTCAAGTGAAAAAGATCTTGATTCAACTTTTATTTTGCTTTGTTACAAATCATAACAGTGGAAGATGTGTATAAATCTCTCACTGCCTGCTTTACAAAAAGATTTATTCCTTTTGCTTTACTGCCCAAAAATGCAGTTAAAATCTCCCTCTCCCTCTCTCTCTCTCTCTCTCTCTCTCTGCGCGCATATTTTACAACGGGAATTGGTCTGAATTCTTTCATTTACTGTTTCCCATCTAACTAAAAAAAAAAAATTGTTTACACCATACAACAGATCGTGGTATTAATTTTTTAATCATACTTAAAATTCTGATTTCTCCGCCATCTTATTTGATTGTGTTGTTCCTTTTACATGTTCAACATTTGATGCCCACAGGATATTACTTTAATTAGTTAGTGGCGGAATATATCGAAACCATAAGACTAACCAGAATATGGCATGTTAGGATTAAGCAAGTAAAAATATAATTAAATAAAAGGAAAAATGATCTATAAATTATGATTCAATAATATTACAGAATGACTCTAGAAAATCAGTTTAATTTCCCCTGAAATCATTAGAAGAAGGGAACCAATAATTAGCTACCAACAAAAATCAATATCATCAATATAAAATAAATTTATTAAGATGAATTGTATACCCTCTCTCTCTCTCTCTCTATATATATATATATATATAACATGACTAAAATATAGGATTAATCTCATAGATTTATATTATTTTTCATTTTAGTGCATTAAGTTTACAAATTGTATTTTCACTCCTTTAATATTAAGACTGTCATTAGTCGAAAATGGGCTCAACAGATTTAAGTGGTGACACTGCAATTAATTGATGATATTTTAATATTTAATTTAAAATTTTTACATTGAAAATATTTAAAATAAAACCTAATGAAGATGTACTTTCAACATCAATAACGCATATTTAATTTCCAAATATAAAAAATTATATCAAAGGATTAAATTATAAGTATACTTTTTTGTTGGACTGAAATTATAAGCATTATTTATCACCGCTGTATTGCAGAGTCACCATTTGAATTCACTTAATCAATATTTTTCATTAATGAAACTTATAATGTTAACATTAAAATACTTAAAGTATGCATTATAAATTAAGAGACTATTATAATTTAATGTAAATTTAGAGAATCAGGCATATACTGTAGTTTATAAAGCATCACCATATATAACATGACTTATTTTTTCAAATTTTATATGAACATGTTAATGGGATAACTAAATGAGAAGAATTGAAGATAAATGAGTTAATGAGATGAAAGTTAAAACTAAAAGAAGATAAGAAACAGAGATGAAAAATGGGAAAAAGATAAGGGATAATTATTAAGGTCTTAAATAAAAAAATTAATTTTTTAACAAATTCTAGCTAGCTCCTCAGTTTGTTAATAATAACTCTTCATTTATTAATGTGAACATTTCTTATATTAATTTCTTTATTTAAAATCTCAATGTAATTTTTAAAAAAAAATAAAAGGCA
>JBAGKO010210090.1:0-13284 GCA_037177275.1 Acacia concinna
TACCAATGATTGATATGAAATTTTTAGATTTTTACAGTATTGAATTATCTTTTTTTACCATTTCCATTATATTTTTCTAAAATTTTCCCTAAATCAAACTATCAAACTATTTTATAAAAATCTCGGGGTCATTTAAGAATTTATCATGTCTATGATTAAGGAAGTTGAAAGAGAAGCTGTTTGAATTGTCAAACTTCACGGTAGAGCCTTTTCCATCAACTAGCGCCTTGTGTGTGCTTTGGTTTGAGGATTTGGGGGAGAGGAGAGAGGAGTTAGGGATAAAAAAAAAATTATTAGTTGGATTTTTAAAAAAATTGAAAAAGTGATATTACAAACTTTTAATAAAGAAAATATATCAGGTCAAAACAAATAAAGAGAATATATACCATAAAAGAGAAATTAATTATGTCTTTTTTTGTTTTGAGTAGAGCTGTTAATAAGGACTAGCTTGGCTCAGGATCGGCCCTTAGGCTTTCATGCTATTTAATTTGCTAAAGTTCAATATTTTTTAAACATTTTTGGAATATCAAAAAATAAAATAAGTCTCAAAATTTTGAATTCAATAGTAAATATTAGTAAAATATTTTGAAAGGTTACATATTTTTATTTTTTAGCCCAATATGTATATACACATATTTGTATATATATATACACACACACACATAATTATTTATTGTTATGATATAAATAATTTATAGATATAAAAAACATATTTTATTAAAAAAATTATTATGGGCTTAAAAGGGTTAGCCCTCAGTAATAAATGGCTGACCTTTTTATTTTCGAGTTTAAAAGGGCCGACCCTTTTATTTTCGAGCTTAAAAGGGCCGACCCTTTTAAGCCTAATTTCTTTTTACACTATATAAAACATAAACCTGGCTCTTAACTTAAAAGGGCTTAAATGGAGTAGCTCGGCCGTTTTGATAGTTATAATTTTGAGGTTGTTTGATGTATAAATGGTTGTAAATATTTCGTTTTAATGAATTTTGTCTTTTATTAAAAAAGAATTTAGTTGTTAGAAAGTCATAATCCCATGAGTTGTAGTATTTGGATTCTAAAGATAAAAAATAGATAATTAATTTATAAATATAAAAAATTACTCAAATTATTTATTAAAATAAAAAGTGAGTGTTGGCTTTTCTAAGATATATTTTTTAATTATTTGCAATGAAAATTAACCTCATATAGAAACTTGCCTTTAATATATGCAATTGATATGAAAAGTTTAGGGAAAATATTATAAAATTTAGATCGATATATTATATTTATGAGTAAAATAAACTCTCCAATCAACTCTTACATCTTAAATACTCCATTTACAAATTTAAAACATTTAGTTTTGCTATTAATTTTAGCAATGAAATTTTGTCACCATAAGCGTTTGACACAATTTTTTTCTTTTTCTTTGGCTTGAATACACAATTAAGTTTTAAATAGTACAGAACTAGACACAATCTTTTAAAAATGATGTAATTTTGACAATTTTGTTAAATTAATAAAATGAGACTGACATACATTTAATCCAATTGCTAAAATTTGTATTATTTTTAAAAGATTGTGTCTCGTTTTTTTACTAATAAAAATTTAATCGTGTCAAACTTTCTTGTCAAAAAACTTTATTGTTAAAATTACACTTTAATCTTTAGTCCTTGTCCAAATTGTCTCCATACCTTGTAACTTCATTCACATTTAAAGCCTGTAAAAACCTTATTAAAAAATACTTGTAAAAAAATTTATTGACTTATATAAGTTCCATTCCCTTCTCATGCATATAATTTAAAAAATTTGCATTCCTTTGAATTTCAGTTTATATAAAACTGTACGTATGGATAAATAAATGTTAAATATATATTCATCTCTTCTTATTTATAAGACCTTTTTAGGGAATTTTAACAAAATCTTAAAAAAGCTAATTACATTACTTTAATATATTAAAGCTTGTCGTTTTTTTTAAATTATGTTATTTGACTTATAAACTACTATATAATATAATAAAATACAACATATGATATTATTAAGTAATGTAATTAATTTTCTTAAAATTTTTTTAAAATTCTCTAAAAAAGTCTTACAAATAAAAATAAAGAGAATAGATGTTAATCTGATTTGAGTATTTGACCATTTCGTTGATTCATGACGGCGCTTGGCTCCACGTAGGCTAGCCATCAAAACATGGGACTCTGACGTAAGCCGTATGACATATTTATCTCATAATTAATATTACTACTTCTATATATTCATATTCAGTTTCTTCTTCTTTCTGAGTGAATACTTAATAAGCGAGCCATCAGCTTCACATGGCTTCTTCTTCTTCTTCTTCGCCAGTCATGGCTTTTGCGATTACATCTGCTATTTGGGTGTTCTTCAGCTGCTTGGTTGGTGTTTCATCACAAGATCAAAACGTTTCAACTACAGATCCTTCTGAAGGTATATACACACACGTACTCACATACTTATATACCTCTCTCTCTCTCGTCTGCAAAATGAGTATTCATATTCATATATATATATATATACCACTCAAACGAAGGAAGGAAGCTGATTGCTGATGAATTTTCAGTTAAAAATTCAAACTATATATCTTCACAATGGCCAGTTTGATTGTTTTTCTTATTTGTCAGAAAAATCTGATTTGAAACTTTAGTTGTTTATTTTTTGCTTGGTGTGGATATGAAACCGGATCCCCTCCCTGATATCCCCTCTCCCTTGAATTAAATTGTACTATATTAGTGAAAATAAAGGTTTTACCCCCCCTTTTTTAAAATCATTTTGTGTATTAAAATCATTTTTTATACTATAAAATAATTTTCAGGAATACCCATATGATAATATATATACTGAATTATTTTTACTAAGACTTTGTATCTTACCATTATTATTTTTTACCAAAAATCTGAATCTTAGAGTCATTGTTATCACATTCAGCCCCTAAATTATTTTTCCAATTGTAATGAAAAGTTAGTAATTTTTAGGAGCATCTAGTATTTGGCGACATGGGCAGTGAACTATTTTTTATTAAAATTTTGTATCTTATCGTTATTTTTTTTTACTAAGACTCTATATTTTACAGTTACTTTTATTACATTCAGCACCCTAAATTATTTTTCTGATTGTAATGATAAGCTTCTAAAATATTTTTTTAATAGTAATGAGCATTCTAAATTTAGAATACTGTGTATTATATGCTAAAATTTATTGATAAAAACTAGCTTAATATACATATTGTCAGATATTGAATGCTATAAACAATTATTTTAACACACAAAATTATTTTAAAATATTGAGTGCCACTTAAAAAGAATATTTTAAAGCCTTACATATTATTTTATAAAATAAAAAATAAAGGGGAAATTTCAAAAAAAGACCCTGAAAATATATAAAAGATATATCAGAGTTACAAAATACGGAAATCCCATTTCAGGTCTTTTGTGCTTTTTGTGAAATTAGGAAAATGCCACTAAATTTTAACAATACGAGTATCTTAATTCACAATAAATGTATCCCAATTAACAACAATAATATAATAACTCATAGCGTAAATATGTAGTACCTAAATATTTCTGTTATTGTTAATTGAAATACTCTTATTGTGAATTAAGATACTCATATTATTAAAATTCAGTGATATTTTTGTAATTTCACAAAAAAAAATACAAAAGGCTTAATTTAAAATTTCCGTATTTCACAACTATAATATGATATTTACTTATTTCTTTAGTTTTTTTTGGGATTCTCAAAAAAAAATAAAAAAGTGGGGACCTCTCTTTTAAACCAAAACGATAAAATTGTAGTGCGCAAGGACGTAAAGTGGCGCAAGGGTGAGGGAAGGGATCCCGCTCCTTATCCTGAGTGCAAAATGTGCTCTAGTAATGTGAATGAGGATGTGATGTGATGTGAGGTGAGAGTGGCAATAACGTTCGGAAGAAATTAATTTGTAAACAATGAGCTCAGCTTTTTTTTTTTTTGATAAATTAATTTTTTATAATAACTTTTATAATTTATGAGGTAAATTTATAAAATAAATTTTACCTCAAAGTTACAAAAAATGCGTTTGAAACTTAGGTTTAGGGTAAAACAAACACACCATTAATTAAAAGCATTATGATTAGCACCTACACAGATAAATTAAAAGCAATAAATTTTAAACAATAATAATGTTAACTATAATAATAAAAGTATAAATTATATAAGTTGATAGGTGAACGAATAAATAATAATGTTTAGAAAAACAATAAAATAAAGGTTAAAGTATATATGTTGGACCTTTTATACTTGTATCAAATTTTGATTTAAAGTTTTCAAAATTTATCGAATGTATCATTTAATTACAAAGTCATCATCTAAAGACATATAGTATCTAATACTCCCTCTGATTCTAATTATAAAACTTAATTGACTTTTTTTGGAGAATCCTATAAAAGCTAATTGTATTACTTAATCATATCATATGTTGTATTTTATTATATTATATATTAATTCATAAATCAAATAATATACTTTGAAAAAAACAATAAATTTTAATGTGTTAAAATAATGTAATTAGTTTTCTTATGATTCTTAAAAGAAAATTAACTGAGTCTTATAATTAGGACCGGAGGGAGTATGTATCATTTAATTTTTTTGATAAAAATTTAAAGGTTAAATGTACACTTTAGTAATTTATGATGACTTCGTACGTATTTTAGTTTAATTATTTAATCATTCAAATTTATTTAGAGTCATCATATATGTTATAAATGTGTCTTGCATTAAAAGTAGAGGAGCATTATTTTATTTTAGAATTTCATGTCCATATGCATACAAAAATATAAATAATAATTTATTTAGTTCAAAATCTTATTCATGGCGTGAAATATTTTTTTTGATACATATATATGTGAAAATAAAATTTGCACAACTTGTTATATTATGTTATTGATGCTTCTTTAACAACAATTAAAGAGAAGACAAAATACCCATTATAGATTTTAAAAATAGATTAAATAACTTGATAGGCGAATAATAAATAATGGGAAAAAGATACAAGAAATACCATTTCAACTTCAAAATTCCTAAATCAATAATTTTTTACTCAATGAGTTGTAAATTGTTACACAAGTGTAATTAATACCAATATTCTTGTAAATAATAAAACTGATTTGAGATTTTGAAATTTAAAAGTATTTTCTTATCATATTTAATTTCCATAGACTAAGGGCAAAAATCCCTATAATAGAGACCACAAATTCATTGGATAACTTCTTAGCTCTTTTAAAGAGATTAAGGATGTGTTTGGTTTGGCAGAAGGGAGGGTAAGGGAGATTTGTTAAAGGTAGATAGCGTAGGAGAGGGCGGTCACAAATTTCGTTTGGTTGAAGAAGTGAGTCATAAGAGTAGAGGAGAATAATTAGTTATAATTTGACAAATATGCTTTATTACAACTCATAAGGACATGCTAATGAAAGACACAAAATATAAAGGGCTTATTTTTAGAATTTTCTTTATATTAAAATTTTGTAACTCAACTTCTCCACTTTTTTTAAATTTAACTCAATATATTTGACCTCTCCAAATTCTAGTAAACTTGAAGATAGTATTTTGAAGAGGCATATGTAACGATATTAATAATTTAAATATAAATAATAACAATTTTTGTATGCATATTCACCTTACTCTGTTTCTCAAAACTTACTCAAGTGTATATTGGTTGTTAGAAAAAGAAATTGAAAATCTTATATTCCACCATAAGGTCTAACTTAAGATTTCAAATATTGGTATTCCTTATTCCTTATTTATCTTTTTCCTATTTTAATTGTAGTTTTTCTTAGAAATTTTTTAAAAAGGTACAAAAACTATACTTTTTTAAAGCAAGAAAGACAGAAAAATTCTATTGAAATATATAAAAGATAAACATGTATGATAAATTTTAATACAGATAAATATCTATTCATTTTTTATCTATTTTAATACTCGTAGTATTTTTCTGTCATTTTTTTCTTTTTAAAAATAATATTTTTCTTACTCCTCCGTCTTAATTATAAAGTTCAGTTATTTTTTTAAAAAATTCTTAAAAAATTAATTATATTATATATTAGTTTATAAATAAAGTAACTTTTAACGAAAAATGATAAATTTTAATATATTAAAGTATAATATAATTGATTTAAAAAAAATTTCTGAAAAAAAAAACTCAACTTGCTTTTATAATTATTCCTGCAGCTTGTCAGTTAATTAGTTTGTAATTAACGGTAATGGTTAAATGGGTGGATTCGATTTTCTTTTCATTTTGCGGTTCGGAACTCGGAAGAATGGAATACTTAGTGGGAAACTTTGTTGCATCTCATGTAATTTGTTCCAAATTTGAACTATTATGTAGCGAGAACTTTGAATTCAATCTTCAACAAATGGGGAAAATCTGGCTCAGCAAATGATTGGAATATAAGCGGTGAACTATGCAGCGGACGAGCCATCGACAACACTACTGCGATTGATGCCGGCGACTTCAATCCATTCATCAAATGCAGCTGTTCCAATGCCACTTGCCACATTACTGCACTGTATATAGTTTCTATCTTCTCTTAACTTCATTTATTGATTATTGATATTGTTCTGTTATATATGTGTATTATTGATCTTGATTTTGCGCTATTCTTGCCTGTTTCTGGCAGGAAGGTTTACGCATTGGATGTTGTTGGGGATATCCCAGAAGAGCTATGGACTCTGACTCACCTCACCAATTTGTATGCTTTTTAAACACCTCAAATTTCCAAGTTGGGTTTTACTGAATCTCTTGCCAAAAAATCCTAGAAAGGGTTCTGATTTTTGTTTAAATCAATAAATTCTTTTTCTTGTTAATTTTGCTAAAGGTTCCTCAAATTGCAATCAGGAACCTCGGCCAGAATTACTTGACGGGTTCTCTACCCCCAGCCATTGGAAATCTAACTCAAATGCAGTACATGTAAGGACGATTAGTTACAAGTAATAGAAGCTTCCGACATCTAATTAGGACCCTCCTAGTTTTTTCCGGGAAAAAGATGGTCATTTATACTGTTCAGTTTATTTGGATAGTTCAAATATGTTAGCAATAGTTTTCTTTATAAAAATGGGGAAAAGTTCCACACCGTTCATATGATGGTAATATTTATTCGAAATGAATAATGTTTCCATGTTAATAGAGAGAATTTGGATTTGCTTGTTGTGCCTTGCGATAAATACCCAGGAACTCACTTTATTGTAAATTTATCCTGATTAGGACCTTTGGCATCAATTCCTTATCAGGGGAGCTTCCCAAAGAATTGGGAAATCTTACTGAGTTGATAGTATTGTAAGTTATCCACTTCCCCTTGAAGCAATTTCTTTTTTCCTGCTTTTCTCTCCTATTCATTTTCCATATATTCTGATTGCATCATATTATTCAGAAGTGAGTTTGTTTTCCATACATTCTACAGGGGTTTGGGTTCCAACAACTTTTCTGGTTCTATCCCATCTGAATTAGGGAAACTCGTGAAATTGGAACAACTGTAAGCACCACTGCACTCTGCATCTATACTTTTTGTTATGACCAAATGGAAAGAGTCCCACATTGGAAGAATGGGTTTCTATTTCTAAGGATGGGCTTATAAGAAATAAATTGTCTCAACTCCATAACTTTTAATCTTTGAGATGATTAATTTATATTTGATAATTATATAGAATATATTTAGTAGCATTCTTTCTAGTATTTTGCTGGAAATTTTCAGGAAATACTTGTGATCAAAGAATTAACGTCCGAGGCTTGTACGTTATAGTAAAACTCATTGACACGAGCAACTTGCATCATAGTTCACTTCTCAAATATGAATTTCCCATATTTTTCTTAATGAAAAAAATAAAATAATAAAACCTCTCTTTGCTTGTTTGAGATTTGGATGCTTCCCTTCAGATATATTTGATGGTAGCATTGGCAATTTATTTTTGGCATCATTCCTGACAACTATGTTTCACGTCCGTGTAGTGAGGCTTCTTATAGGCCAAAAAAGTTACAATTCTTTGCTTTGTTCTGGATTACGTCAATTTATTGATTTTTGTGTGATCAGCAGATGATATAAATTTCGGTGAAAATTTGCATGCAGCTATTTAGATAGTTCGGGACTCAGTGGTCAGATTCCTCCCACTTTTGCTAATCTTAAAAACCTGGCGACAGTGTGAGAAATTGTTACCTTTTCTTGTCTGTTATATGATCATTATAATATTAAAAATGAAATAACTTCAAAAATTTCCTGTTTGTCCAGATGGGCTTCAGACATGAAACTCACCGGCAGGATACCTGACTTCATAGGAACTTGGTCTAAGCTTACATCCTTGTAAGACAATATTATCATTATTCATCACTGCCCGGAAATTAGGACGTTGAATCTCTTAACCATTCTGAAGTGGCATGCGAAATTATGAAGAGTTTTTGATGTTTAATGAGCATCGAGTTTGTTAAGCTAATTTGCATGAAGTCCTTTACTTGTGTGAGCCATTTCAAGGAATTTAATGACTCTGGTTTGAATGAAATTTGGGAATCTTCAATCAGGACACAGAAATATCTTTTGTCTCATCTTTGGAGATAATTAGTTTACAGTCCCCTTGTGATCAATTTCAGGCTTTTCCCCTAGTGGGTTTACGGGGTTGGAAAGCACTTCTGAGCTAACAAGTCTTCAGTAAAAATATGGTTTTACTATGCTTATTTGTGTTAATGTATTAAATTCTTTTCTCATCAATGAATTCCTCTCCTATTTATAGAAAGTACTCAAGTAGTTAAATCTTTTCTTATAAAAAGCTGTGTGCAAAAATATTCTTTCAGATATGTAATACAAATACTTATTTGATACTTGGTGTATTTTGTTCCAGAAGTTTGTTTTCACTGAATAGAATTGCTGCATTATTTGATAGGAGGTTTCAGGGTAATGCTTTTGAAGGCCCAATACCATCATCATTTAGCAATATGACTTATCTTACAGAGTTGTGAGTGCCATCAGTATTTGACTTTCATGCATTTCTTCAGATTGATAGGGGCTAATTATAATTCTAATGCAGGAGAATAAGTGAAATATCTAACGGGAGCTCCTCACTAGCATTTATAAGGAATATGAAGTCTTTGACTGTCTTGTAAGTTGGAAGGCATTAAGGCAATGACTCCCCTAATGATTCTTAGTCAGCCTGCTATTTGTATGTTTTTCTTTTTATTTATTTATTTATTTTTCTAGAATGTAGCATAACAATTTGGTTCAAAATCTCGCAGAGTTCTGAGAAATAACAACATTTCTGGCTCAATTCCATCCAATATCGGTGAATTTCTAAATTTGACCCAGCTGTGAGTATTCCCTGTTCTTGTAATTCTTCAGACATGCATAAACTATCCATATATCTTAGTTTGTGTTAGAGGTGTAGGCTTAGTGAATAGTATCCTTTGGCCTTGCTTCCCTTGAAATCAGAGGTTGAATTTCAAGGGATCTAGTCATGCAACCTACTACTTCATATCTTATTTTCTTAATCATGTTGCACTTTCATGAAAATGTATTTCTCTTAATGCTCTTGTTTCATGGGATTCGAGTGGCTGGTATGTAGCCATAGTCTAAAATAGTGGCCTATGGAAATAATGTAATAATGGGTAGGACAAAAGCACAGATTGCAATTTCTCTTCAATTTGTTTCCAAGAAAAAAGGCAAATCAGATGATTCTATGTGCTTGTGGTCCTTGCAGGGACTTGAGCTTCAATAATATCGCAGGACAAATTCCAGGATCACTTTTCAATCTGAGTTCACTAACACACTTGTAATATATCTGCTGTGCCTAAGTAGTTGAATTATGGATTTCCTGACATGCTTTCATAAGCATGATTTGTGTTTTTGTCTCCAATTTCAGGTTTCTGGGAAATAACAAACTCAGTGGTACTATCCCTACTCAGTTAGGCCAAACTCTTTCTACTATGTGAGTATTCCTGACATATTTGGACTGTTTCCATTGTATTTTTTTTGGGCCAAAACACCAATTGTGATCAAAGGATTAATTCTTCAATGTCTTGTCCCTCATCATGGTATTTACTCAAACAACTTGAATGCATGCTTACAGAGACTTGTCCTACAACAATCTATCAGGGAGCCTCCCCTCTTGGGCAAACCAACAATATATACAACTGTAAGTAGCATGGTATTGTTATTATTTCTTCCTTCCAAGTCTCTAACTGGCAAACCATCTTTTGCGACTTAAAATATGCAATGCTTTATTTACTGATCATATTTACTATAGATTTAGTATATTTAATGGTTAAATGTTTATATTTTATTTATGAAGAACACTTAGAGATATAGAAGGTGACAAGAGGTCTATCTCTTGTGACCTTAAGTAATGCAACAAAAGTAAAAAGCAAAACAGATGGCCCAGATTTTGTTGACTTTAATTGTGCTTAGATCATATTTGGTCATACATGGGAAGATAAGATCCTCAATAACTATATATGAGGAAAAGTTGGTGTGGCATCTTTCAAAGAGAATGGTAGAAAACTGTGATCATCATCATTTCCAAAGAAGGTTAGATAAAGGTGCCAATAAGAAAAGCTGAACAAATGGTCTTTAGCCCTATGAAGACATGGAGAGGGAGATCAAGAAAGACACCCAAGGAAGTTATTTGATGAGATCCCTTGATGAATGATATATTGGAAAAGCCAGAAAAATGTCATTATATAATCCATATAGCTGCCTTCATTTAGTGAGATAAGACTCATTGCTGCAATGGTGCTAAATAAGGAAAATGTGCTTGAAAATTAATCAAAATATAGAAAGAAATATTGGTACACATAAAGGTCACCTGATGAGATGAGGCTTGTGTTGTATAATATCTTTAGTATTTGCACTCATTAACTTCACAATTATAGTAAATTTCATTCTCTGTCATTTTTTCCCAACATGCTAAAATCAACTTGTCTCGTTATCAACATATAAGCCAATTAAATTTCAGTTGATGCTTTCATGTGATTCTCAAAAAATTAGATAATAAACTGGGGTGAGGATTGGCTCTTTCTATGTAGTAAAAATTAATATACATTAAATGATTTGCTTGCTTATATCTTATGGTGCAACTAACACGGCTATTTTTATGCTGTCTGGTTTACAGAAATTTAATTGCTAACAACCTGACAATAGCAGGTTCAAGTAACAGGTGATTCTTATACCTTTCAATGGTGACACAAGCCCAAATTTGGCCTGTTGAAACTTACTGGGTTTAACCTTTTTTTTTCCCCTTTTTTTGCACAATAATGGGACTCTCGATGCCTTTTTTGTCCTTCTATTCGTTGTTGTGAATCTAGAGTCAAAGGCCAGTTGCATGTTATTTTGAAGCTTTATACAAGCTTCTTTACCATCTGAAACATTTATCTTCATGAGAAAAGCCATTGCCCTAATACTCAAAGCCATGATTTGTTGTTACTCAATCTTGGTTGTGTATATATAAAATTGTATGAGATATTATTAAAGCTATTATTGGGCTTTATTACAAAATGATAAAGAGTTCGACCCTAGCTTACCTCCATTTTTTAATTAAATAATTGTTGGGCATTTGCTTCATCGATTTTTACCCAAGGGACTTCATGTTATGGTTGTGAACTTGTGATAAAGAAGTCATTCCTATGACATCGCCACAAAGTCTGAACTTTTAGGATGAACAAGTCCTTAATAAAGAGATTCAGGGGTCAAGAGGTAATTTAAAAGGTTTATGATATATTTTCAGGTTTGGAGATAAGAAGTACAAACCTCTACAATAAATTTTTCTTTATCGTTTATCAATTTAATGCTCACCATTTGTTAATGCTACCTGGAAAATTTATTTGCTTATCTTAGTTGGGTACTACCAAAGATATTTCACTTGGGACTTGTTCGGTACATAAATGAAAAATAATATAAAAGTAAAGGAAAAAAATAATTTGCAAATAAAAAATGACTCTTATGCCCCAGGATAGACATATTCTTTTATGCCAAAGAATAGGTATTGTTAATAATTATAACAAAAATATAATTCACAGCACAAGAAATATTACTTCCAGTTAACGCTTATTTGTCATGCTGTTTTGTGGGTGTTTTTTTTTTTTTTTGGTTTTTGTTGTTTTGTTGGGGGGGGGGGGGCGGAGATTTGAATTTAATTCCTTAGTATCTACCAATTTAAATAAATGCTCTTCTCTCTCGCAGTGCCCTTCCTTCTGGACTCAATTGTTTGCAGCAAAATTTTCCTTGTTTTCGTGGTGATGCAAGATGTAAGTACTTCTTTTAGCTCTAGTTTGCCATTGCGGGCATCAATATATCAATATTGACTATAAAAATCTAGGGCAAAATGTACTGTTAAAAAGTTGTAAATAGTGCTTCTCATTCGTCATATTTTGTGCAATTCTCATGTAAACATATGTGGTTAATATTAAAAAGGAGAATAATCTCACATAACCTTTATGAATATTATTATTGAGACTATTAGATGTAGGACAAGACATTTTCACCTTTGAATATCCAATAAGACAAACTTCTGATAAGTCGTTATCTCTTTTTTAATTTACATGAAACTCTGCGTGTATATTTTCAAGTCTTCCATTTATCCAAATTGCATACTCGTTTACAAGTTTGGACCAATATGATGCGTGCAGGACTTCAGAGAATGCTTTATATTTGATACATTGTATGCATTGAAGGATTACAAATGATTTTTCACATCATTGGTTTACTTAATTTTATTTATTAGATTCAAATTCAGCACAACTGTTAGACTTGACTGAATCATGGAAGTCCGCTTCTCTTGTGTAAAACATGATAGAAAACTTCAAAATCTACCTGAAGTCTGTATGACTTTCCTTATTCATTCAATGAAATAGCCCTCATTAATGTTTCTATTCAGATTACAACTTTGCAATCAAGTGTGGTGGGCCTTCAGTTACATCAACAGAAAGAATTACTTATGAAAGAGAAAATGAGACACTTAGTCCTGCAACTTATTTTGTTACTGATACAAGAAGATGGGCAGTTAGCAATGTTGGGTTATTTACTGGGTCAAACAATCCTCTATATAAAAGTTTTGTATCCAATCAGTTCACGGGTACAGTGGACTCAGAGCTGTTCCAGACAGCACGGCTATCGGCTTCTTCATTAAGATATTATGGCCTGGGGCTGGAAAATGGGAATTATAATGTTTCCCTCTATTTCGCAGAAACATCCATTCTAGATGCTACTACTACATGGAAAAGTCTTGGAAGACGGGTCTTTGATATATATATCCAGGTGCATATGATTTTATCTAAAGGCAATG